>NJRP01000042.1:0-32079 GCA_003063835.1 Aphaenogaster floridana | reverse complement strand
GTGTGTGTGTGTGTGTGTGTGTGTGTGTGTGTGTGTGTGTGTGTGTGTGTGTCCGTGTGTATCTCAGCCTCTCGAACGAGATCTTAATCGAGAGCCGCGGCCCGTTGCACCAAGGGTAAACTCGAAGATGTCGAAACTAGAAGGCAAAGATCGCGAGGTGGAGTCGGGAGCCGGCGCAATTCGTAGCAATGATTTATTTACTTGGGTGGGTAGGGTAATGAACTGATGGAAACTTGTTAACCCGGAAACGCTCCTCGCTCGAGATTGGGGCGATAGCGCGTTTGCTTTCGACCGATAAAAGTTGGCGAGTCGCGATCGAATCGCGTCGCGCGACGAATGATGCGCCTGTTCCCTCGATTAAAATCTTTATTTTACATTGCTGACTCTGATCTATATACGATATAAAAATATCTACGGAGAAATTGCACGAAGGTTAATTAACACGCAAGATGTACAAGCGTTCGCGAGTCCGAAATAAACGTTATCGATAGACGATGTCAATAAATAGGGGGTTAATTATGGACGATGCGCAGCGCGTGGCAGGACGAGGCCGGTGTCGTTACACCTAGTCTGTTTGGTCAACGAAAGATACACGGGAAATGTTTTGCGTTGCTTTAGCCGTGTAAACAAGCTTTTTCTCTTCTCAGTCGCACGGACTTTGTTGGCCGTGTCGGGATTCTATTTGCCCGTCGGCTACAAATCACCCGAGTTTTCGATCCTCGCTAATCCTTCGGTTCCAAGGGTGAGGTATCGACGAAAGGGATTTTCGTCTCCAGATCGGACTGCCCTGAGCTTTCACTTCTTGTTGTGGATCTCCTGACGAGGTATCCTCCTTTTTTCTCCCCGTTTCCTAGATGTCCTTCTTGCGTTTACATCCTGATAAGTAAATCCGGCGATAAATTTTTGGGATAGAATAGAAACACGTCGTCGTATTGATTCTTCTTTATCTCGACTATTGGCGATACTCTGATAAAACCAATCGATTAACTAATTGAATACTACTTGAATAGTTAGATGATCAACATTTTTGCGTAGTCACCGTCCATTTTCCGAAACGTCAAAGGTTAATGGTTTATAGCCATATTCTGGCACGTCTTTGAATGAAAGATTTCGCTTTTTGGAGCAATAAATCGACTAGGTGAGCATGATAGAAGAATAGGAAGATGACCGGTACGGCCGTCTAGGAGCGTAATCGGTCTGCTGGGAACCAGAAGAGACATGGAAATCGCGACGACGGACGGTAACTCTCGCGGAAACGAAACCGGCGGAAATAGAGAATCGACCGGTGGAGATCGACTGAGCGGTCGCTCGCTTGCTCGCTCGCTCGCTTGCTCGCTACCTTTCCCTCTCTCTATCTCTATTCTATCTCTATTTCTATCTATATCTCTATCTCCCTCGATGCACATGAATGTGTACGGGCCGAATCCCTCCGCGCGGTTAAATCCCATCGGAAACGCCAGATACTCTCCGTGCAGACCGCGGACGGCCGGTCACTCGGGGCTTTAAATAAATAAAGAGTGACTCGCGAGAGGAGTGAATGGTGGATTCAGTGGGCCTGAGAAGGATAGCGGCAGGATGGGGAGGGGGTGGACGGAGAGGGCAGGCGGGCGATGGTCGGCGTACGAGGGTGGTGGTCGGAAGAATGGCAGATCGAGAGGGACCGAGCCGCGTCGTGGGAGCCATGCATCAACCCCTATTATCCGCGACAGCCTAACTATTGGCTTCCCGCTGGCTGTAACTGAAATCTACAGGAAACCCGTTCACCTCGTTCCCCGGACATCGGGCCCCGGGATGAGGCAGATTCGCGATTCCGCAGCCACGACGGAGGAGGAAGAGATTGAGGCGCGTGATCTGCGCTTATCCAATCGCCGAGCGTTGAGAAACCGGAGCCTAGGAACTTAAAAATTATTTTGCCTTAGTACGTGCGAATTATAACAAGATCTTGACATGCTTCCATCGCATGTTAGATTTTTTACATCCGAGAGTCTCTGAGATTTTGAAGTTTTCATCTTTCAAATGACGCGAGTTTGTTCTCGAAAAGTTTGCCGCGAATACATTCTCTTATTTATCATTACGATTCATCTGTCATCAGTCTATTTTATCGTGTTTTCTGTTATCGTAAAAACTTCCCCGTCACGGTGTTAAGGAACCATAACGATTGGAGGCGAGGGGAGGGAGGGAGGAGAGAGGGTAACGACGAGATAAAAAGCGATTCGCCACCATAAGAGTTTTCCGCGCATCGCGTGACTTCCGGCGGATAAGATCGGTTCCGTTGAGAAATCCGCCGGAAAACCGTCGGCCTTGATCGCCGGGGGATGATTAGACGGTTAACTAGCGCCGTATAAAGTCGCGTGTAAAGTATCTCGCGGCCGTTCCCGCCTCTGTTTCCTCGACAAAACGTAAAACGATGCACGCGCGCGGTCGTTATTCATTGCAGAATAACATATTTAGAGAGGAAGATTGTCGTTCGGCTGCGTCACGCACGAAACACGAACATTTCCATTCCTATTTTCACCCCTTCCTCCCTCAATCGCCTGTTTTGGAGTACGATTACCGTGTTTCGGTTAATGATCCCGCCGTTGTTGCTCATCGTATCGCTTTTCCGTCGTCGCGCTGAAATGTTTATCTGACGAGCACTCGTTAGCGCGAATATCCGATCTCTATTTGAAAATTCGCATTTAGATTTAGAGCTGACGTGTTACGCGGATTAATATTGGAGATTCGTTAACCGGCGTCAATCCGCTCGGCTATCCGATATCGGTTTATTCGACTCTCGGATAGCCCTAAAAAATACCAAATCGTGTAATTAAATTGAAGCTTAATTGACCGAAGGAAAAATGTATTTGTGGCATACGGACATATCTGCGAACTACTGTGCGATTATATTCAGTCTACTCGATCAAATTAGAAACGGTAGAAGCTTCCTTGATAAAACAAGACCGAAGAGATTGCGAGCATTTACGAAAATTCGTTTTACCCCTTTACACCTTTATCCCACATGACATCGTTTGCGTGATTGACCGAGCGAAGTGCGATTCGCTGTGACCTCTCGTCTGCTGATTTCTGACCGCGCAAATTCGTCGATCGTCGCACAGGGAAATGCGAACAACGGGGAAGGAGCGACCGGGTATTTTTCTGCCGGAAACGGATCGAGCTGCACAAGAGAATTCTCCGGGGGATGAAAGTTTTTCGTGGGCGAAAAAGGTGTGGCATGCGGTTTTTTTTCGGCATTCGATAATTTCGATACGACCGAGCAGGTCGATACGGCGGGCGAATTTGGGAAACGGTAGTTATCGGTCGGAATCGACGGCGCATAATTTTGTTTGGACGAATCATTATTGCGGTCATCCGCTAACGGTGCGCCACCGACGAATTCGTTTACGTGGCAGCTGTCCCGCCTGTTAAATTGCGGCGGATGATTGATGTCGAGTGCGGACGATTGACGGGAAGATTGCTCGGAGTAAGCGCAAGAAATCGTAATGGATTATTATCGGGAACGATTTATCGTTTATGAAAATTGAACGTGCCCGGAGCGACTTGTAATCGAGCTTCGAACCGGGCCGAGAACGCGCGAGTGATGAACGTGTAAACGCGTAAACGATTTGTCAATACTGGATTATTCAAAGATCATTGCTTTGGCGGCAATTTCTATGTAATTACCGTTTTGCTGTCGTTCCTTCTTAACGCGCGAAATGATTAATATAGTCTTCATTAATGCATTTGTTGGA
Organism: Aphaenogaster floridana; assembly: GCA_003063835.1. Classification (NCBI taxonomy): domain Eukaryota; kingdom Metazoa; phylum Arthropoda; class Insecta; order Hymenoptera; family Formicidae; genus Aphaenogaster; species Aphaenogaster floridana. The sequence continues at coordinate 28,351 of NJRP01000042.1, read as the reverse complement.
AGAATAAAATATCATTATCTAACAAATTAGCAATAATAATATAGAGTGTTTACTGGAAAAATCGGAGAAATCTGGAATTTTCAGGGAATTTCTTTTTTATCCTTGAAAATCAGGAATTTTGGAATTTTATTAGCACTTATAGTCAAATTCGTAGAATTTTATTTTTAAATTTAAATTATGTCTCTTTCTGAAAAGTATTTTTTAATAATTTATCTTTAATAATGTAAAATATATCGCGATAATTAGTTAGCAATAAATATGGTATACACATCCGCATATATTCTTGTGTGACTTGCGAGTTTTTTTAAAAAAATAGGGTGACAGTAGAAGACAATATACAGCAAACAACTCACTGAAACTATACTATAGTGAGCTTTCCATATACTATACTATAAGTTTTGCGGCTCCAATTGTTGAAAGGGATAGATGTAGTTTCGTGGAAGACTATAAGAAGAAGAAACATTAAGAGAAGCGCGTAAAATAAAATAAATTTATTTCAAAGTTGCATTAAAAATTTCCTAATCTTACCTGGAATTTTAAATAAAAATACCTGGAAAATCCGAGAATTTTCAGGGAATTTTTTAACAAAACTTGAGTAAAGACTTTGTAATAAGTTATAACGAGCAGAACAGATGTAAGTTGTTTCAAACTAAATATATTTGTCAAATTTTAATATAGAGGGAACGTTTCGATTTTATTATCTACTTGTATCGGTAGGTTAAAGCTTGCTGCTGAATTTTAAATTATTTTTGTCATACAAACTACCTTGTCATGTTTTTCTTTCTGAGAAAACTTTAGAACTCTGCTTCCTATTAAATTTAGTTTTTAATATTGTTCCTTTTTTTATATAAGAACTATCGATTAGATGTAATAATACGTGAGTGCCGCGATTCGGTATTTTTCGTAGAAGCCATTCGAAACGCTGGCATCGTCGCTAAAATTCGAGGGAGAACTTAACGGTTTCCAGAAATAGTTGGGAAGGGGCCCATCAAATAGATTAAACGGGCGAGTGCCGCAGCTGTCGCGCGGCATTTCGACTTCCCGATTTTGCGCGGATCCTCTTTGCGCCCCTCCGGACCGGCGCCCGAGTTAATCCTTAACGTACGTCGCGATTTCGCGATCTGCATACTGCTTACTCCCGGAGTAATTTCACCGGGGCTTAGAGAGAGAAGGGCGGCCCCCGGGAGGGCGCGAAACGGTTTGCCCGACGTATTAAGTCGTCGGCACGGCGGGATTAACGATCACTCTAACGTTCCTTGCGATTTCGTTCGCACCTACTCCCGGAGGGCTCAGGCGCGCGATGTGCGTTCTTAGGACGTTATTAGTGGTATATTAGGGCGAGGTTTGTAGCAATTCGCAGCCACCATCGACTGCGCGATCCGCCTCCGAGAACGATTAGATCCTGAATCGGCTTCACGAGGATCGCGTTTCGTTTAACGCTAAAGTTGATTAAGCGATAAAGTTAACGAACTTAATGGTATGTCATAATACATAAAATATAAAGGTAGTATATGTTTTACGATATCGGAGGAGAAAAAGAAATGCATACACTTAATATTTTTTAAGGTATTTTTTATTGCACTGTTTGTATAAATGTTATAGTTATAAAACACATTTCAATTATTTCGGAATTTTGGTTATTTACTTTACAACACTGTCTGCCAGATATATGTTTCGTGTGCTGTGTATAAAGTGCTTAGTGAGGCGAGCTAAGAAATATATTAGAGTAGAAAGTGTCGGAGTTTGCTCCGCCCTTGTCTTTTCGCATGCTTTTGAATTAAAATGTTCTTAAGTATGTACGTAAAGTTATTGTCACAACACGGTAGAAAATATAAAGACTAAAATGTTAATAAAAAATGATTAATATTTGAGTAGATATGATATTTTCAAGGAAATTTATGTATTTTGAAAATATACAAAAAACAGTTATTTTGCGTCACTTGGGACGATGATACTAATAAATAAGTAAACATGTTTGTCTAATTTTACTTACTTTATTTTTTATGTATTATTTTATATTTACTATGCGTTATTATTAATATAAACAAATTAATTTTGTAGAAAATACGTAGAGATATACATCAATAAACTACAGATAACATTTTTATCGTTATTTTTATTTCTATAATATCCGTATTATTCCATATTGAATAGAAATTTTTTGATGATTGTTTGAATCAATATACATACATATTATTGCATTAATACGACGACGTCCATGTATAATTCCCGTAATAATTTTTGTTACAGGTAAGCGCTGCCGGCCCTCTTTGACATCGTTTTCTCTGGCACACAAAGCTTTTAGTAAGTTAATTAAACTTTCCACAAGTAAAGGCGCGCGGCTGCCTTTCAGCTGCGCGGCTTTAATTTCGTTGACGTAATTAAAAATATGTATAAAACGCGGCGGACGGCCGATAATGAACATTAAAGCGATTGTGCGATACTTGGTTTAGTTTTAGGCGAGGATCGAAGCGAAATTAACTCGAATAATTTACCGAAAATTGCGAACATTTGACGTTTTGCCGCATTTCGATGATCGCGCTGAGATATTTAAGATTTTCGCATTTCACGGTTGCACAATTCTTTGACAGCGAGGAATTATTTGTTTCATACGTCGACGGTATTTCGTCGACTGTGCATAGTTAAACAAGAATTACTGAATTTTCTATCATTTACCATCTACGATAAACCTATGGTATATTGCAATTTGATGAAACTACGGCAAATAGTTAAAGCTGCCGAAAATTTTTTGTTCTATTTTTGTTTCATTTTGTTTCACCGCGTTTCGTATTTTATAACGTTTCATTTTCTATATTTGACGATAGATATTTTAAACATGGAAGTGCAGTTTAAACGAAATGACATTTGGAAATGTAAACGTAGATGGAAAACAGTACTAGTGCGCGCCGTGGAGTTTATTAAAAATCGCTGAAATAAATCTGGGACGAGTGCGCTCAGAAGATACAACTTCTAATTTGAAATCTGCAAATATTTACCAATTTGGTATACGTTTTTAAATAACAGTACGTTTTTACATAATTTTACATGACAAGCTTGATACCTCTGCACCGCGGACAAAGCGTCCTTTATGAAAGTTGCGAGCATTTACAATGACTAAGGACACTCCAGTTTTAGCCTGTATAATAGCGTTCTATTGACGTCACCACCTCGCCTTTTAGACGGAAGTACATCTGATGTAATAGATTTTTCCGAAAAAATTCTTCGTGCCGGTTTATTAAAACGAAACTCAATTATTATGCGTTCTGAAAATTCCGAGCATCTTCAGCGTTCCTGGTTATTTCAACAATTAAGTTTCCTAATTGATTAGTTTAATTTCACCATGACTGGGGTATTAGACGTTGATATAGAACTCAGTTTTCATACAAAGATCAACATATTTCCCTTTCGTTTACTCGTCCCTTCGGTCTTCTCTTTAGTAGCCACTTGTCACGAAAGTTACGACTTTCTCCGGCAATCATATTACCAGGCGGCTAGCGAAGTGCCCTCGTAAACGCACTCGATTCCGGGCAAATTGTTTGCAAGCGCAATCGATCCTGCTCAAGGTCCATCTCTGGAGCTTCGAATTTGTCGATCGCGCAATCAGTCCTAAAGAACCCGTCGAAACCCTTCACGGTAGGCGGCAGTTCTGCCGTTTTCGCTCTGACATCAAGGGTGTGAAAATGGAGGGAGATGATTATGCTCGAATCTTTCTCCGTCTCTTTTTCTCCTTCTCTGTCTATGTCTTACCTCTCTGTCTCTTCGTGAAAACAGTAATCTCCACCACGAACAAACACTCCGAACTCTCGCTGAGGAGCGCTCGTCGAACGAATGGCAATGCGCGACTCTCCTCCCCCTCCTTTCTTCACACTTACATCTTTCTTTTTCTTCGCCGACTTGAGAATCAGCGATTCGCCACCCCTATTCTCGGCCCGCTCTCGTGGATGCACTCACGAGGCTTCTGTTTACGCGCGTTTCCACCCTCTCCGTTATTTGTCTCTGAAAAAACTTTTTCATCTGCTCGACTCGCGGATGCTCGGTACGCGAAAGTTTCGGTTGTTTTAGCGCGCGCCGGCCTATTGCTATAACGGGCCGGACTGAGTGGAGGCAACCATTTGCGACGTCGGTGCTTTATTGCCATCCATTGAACTTCTTCAGTGTACTTTTCTCGGGGAGCGCTATCGTTAAGCGGCGCGCACCACGATCGCAACTATGACGGTGCGCGTTAAAAGAAACGGGCTCTTTGAAACGGCCGATGTTTAACTTTAAACTCCGGCTGTTATGCTAATTACCCTCGGCAAGTAGGACCCGCTTGAGTATCGCTGAAAACGTTATTACTTCTATATATAAATTTCAGAGTCTGAGAAGATCAAAGAGTTCATTGAATGGGGTGAAAATCGACAATTAGGCTAAATGTTAAACCACTTTTCATTTTATTAATAATGTGAAATATCCTGATATATGTTGTTAATAGGAATATATACTTTGTGATATTATTTAAAGAGATTATGAAACCACTGATTGATATGATAATTGGGATTACCAGATTTTAAGAGAGAGAGAGAGAGAGAGAGAGAGAGAGAGAAGAGTAATTTCACATGTCGATTTGAGAGATTTTGATTGTAATATGAGATTCTAGATTGTTAACTAGAGTGTTGTCTCACGTTCAGTCTTTTAATCAACGAACTCTACGTTTTCCTTTAAAGATTGATAACAATCGAAATTGAAATTCGCTAAATGCAATGTATCTGAAATCGTTCGGATAGTGCATCTTCTTAAATCTTCCTAAAGTACGGGCAGGTGGTTTCTCACGGAGAGAGGTACCGAGCTACCGAGTAGAATCTTGGCTCACTCACGGGAAAGATCTAGGATCCGTTCAAGCGCATAATAAATACAAGTTCTTCCCTCTCTCGCAACCCCTCCGCGCGCCGGGTTCTGTTTCGTGGCGGCGGGGGGTGGAAGCTTAAGAGAGCGGTTTCGGGATCGCGGTGGCGCCTCTCAGATGGACGCGTCCGCGCGCGTGGGGTCGCCGCGGAGGGGGCAGCGTGTCGGGGGTGCTGGAGGGCGCCGCGAGGGAGGAAGGTGAAGGCGTGCGCGGATGAGACAGGCAGGGATGAAAGAGGGTACAGAAAGAACCGAGAGGGAGAGAACTCGAGAGTAGCTCTGCCACCGCCGCGCAGACTCGATAGTTCTCGTACGGGCTCGCGTCCTCTCGGCGTGCTCTGGTACCCCATTGGTTACGCGCTGCCGCTCGCTCGGTGGGGGCCGAGAAAGGCACGTTTGAAAGGCGCGTATACGCTGTAATCCGACTCGGCGGCCGCAGCAGCGGTGGTAGCGGCGGTGGCGGCAGCAGCAGCGGCGGTGGCGGTGGCGGCGGCGGCGGCGGTGGCGGCGGTGGCGGCGGCGGCGATGGTGGCGGCGGCGGCGGTGGCGAAAGCTTACGCGGCGCCGCGCGAGAGAGACGCTCCTCAGTTGTGTCAAGCTAGGCGATCGAGTAGGACGCACTTTAATCGTTCCGCCTCCGAGTTACTCTCTCTCTTTCACGAACACACACACACACACCACACATACACTCACACACATTCTCTCTTCCTCTTTTTTTCCCTTCCTTTTTCTCTTCCTCCGCCTCTGCCACGTCTGTCTCCTTCCACGCTAGACTCCTTCACCGCCGACCAACACACATCCGCCACGGTACGCACGTCCACACACAAGCGCGAGGCCCGCGGCATAAGCGCTCGTAAGACAAACGCACACACAGACAGACACACACGCGCCACCGTCACCCCACAGTCAGTTATCTCGTCCGCTTCCTCCTCTTCGCCGCGAGCGCTCTCTCGATTCTCTTCCGCTTTCGTTTATCTTCTTGCGCCTCAATCCGCGGAGTACGCGCGCGTACGAGCACCTTACGAGCACCAAGCCGACATACGCCAACCCTCGTTCACGTCGTCGCCGCCGCCCGCCGTCTTTGTCCGTCTTTGCGACCGTCTGAGAAACACAACGCAAGGAAGAAAGAAGGCAAAGGAAGGCAACGCCAGAGCAAGTCCACGTGATCAGTCACCACGGAGGGACTCCCCCAGCACGTTTAACGCTATACCTTGCTCGCTCTCTCCCGCTCTCTCTTTCTGCACGTCGAGTACGCATGCATAAAGCAGCCCTCTGACTGCGCGCCCTATTGTCTCCCCACTTTGAGCCGTGTGTGTGTGTGTGTGTCTGTGTGTGCCGAGCGCGAGCCATTGGTGTCGTGGAGCGACAGCTTGCCGGACTGAACTGCGAGCGATTCAAGGTCGTCATCGTTGTCGTCGTCTTCGTCGTCGTCTTCGTCGTCGTTGTCGTCGTCGTCCTCGTTGTCACACGTTTCCGCGACACACACACGTCGACTGGGGACAAACTGGGCAAGGAACTGTTAATTGGCTCCCCTAGCTCCCCTCTGATCATTGTCTGATTGCTGCTGAAAAGAATATGCCAGGCTGAATGAAAGATCGCTGCGGAAAGTCACGAGAGACTGGACATTCGGCAAGAGAAGCTCCTCCGAGTAGCCGGGCAGTCGACACGAATAGACGAATACATATCTCTGCAAAAAGACGCGAGACCGGCCACGCGGCTGTCCCATTTCAGCAGTTCTTCCGTCGATCGTCTCGAGTAAAAGCGATCGGGAAAGAGAGAGAAAGAAGAAAGCAACGGAAAAAAGACACGTCGCGTTTTTCGCTCTCGCGAGATTAAGAGTATCGTTAATTAAGTCACTAAATGATAGTCGTTCGGACGTTAAATCGTCGAGAGTAACCTCGCGAGACTTGAGGAAGCTCAAGTAATAGTAATAGAAACAGAAAATCTAACGGTTGTTAGGTGTATAAAACGTATGTGTATAAAAAACGAGTCTTGTCGCTAAGGTTTTAGGCTAAAGATAGGAATAAAATAGAAAAAAAATTAAGAAACAATCGCGCGACATCTGCGTCGTCAGGTGACCGTCGAGGAACAAAGAGAATCGCGTTAAGACAATCAATTGTAATTGTAGTGGGTCGGGACATATCGAAGGAAAGAGAGGGGAAGCATTTGCGACTTCTTTTTCGGTCAAGGCAGTAATGTACGTGTCTATTGTGAAATAAGAGGTCGAGCGATCGACTTTCGTGTCTTTATGTGATCTTCAGCCTCTGTACCGATTCTACGTGTGATTCTACACGTTCTATATTAATATCTATATTATATATATATACAATCGATATATATACATACATATATATATATTTACACTTATACATACATACGTTTATACGTATAAAACATATCCGATCGGCACGCCGCGAGTCGCTAACGCGTGATTCGAATACGTCGAGATAATAGCGAGGAAAACGGACGGACCGTAAAATGATAGGAGATTAAGGCATATTAGAGGATAAAAAAAGAAGAAACCGAAGGATCTCTTTCCCCGGTCCGGCAATAGGACTACTCTCTGTCAATCTTCGTGACAATCATTTTCAGCTAGCTTTCTTAGCGTGTAACTCGAGGTGTATCACCGTTTTTTTTTTTTGATAGGATAACGTTTGTTCGTCGAATTTAATAGGAAGGATTAACGAGACGAAGAAGGGAGCGTAGAGAGGAAGGAAGGATTTAAAAAAAACAAGATATATTTCACGTACCTACGTCGTTTCAATTACACGTACGAGCAAGAGAATCGTGCGAAGCGAGAGACGAGGTCGCCCCCGTCTCTCTCGCGCCTCTTCCGCACACCAAGTACATATTTAATCCGCACGCGTAAATTTCCCCTCTCTTTCTTGTCTATCACCCGTCACCATCCGCCCCTTCGCGGATCTCCCTCTCTTCGTGGTTGTAACTGTCGCCGCCCCCCCGCCCCCCTCTCCGCTCGCTCATACACTGACAATCATTCGGAAGCTCACTCCCGACGACGCGTTCGCGTTCGCCGTCCTAGGGTAAATATCCTCGCACGTATCATTTAGGGATCCATCCGGCTGTCTCGATTGCATATGTAGATAACGCTTAGACCACGTCGTTGTTGTATCGATGTAACGTAAGAGTAGCGCGTGTGTACGTCTTGCGTGCGTGTGTATGTGTACGTGTATAGCTCGTAAGTAGAATTCAGTCTGTTTGGTGTACTCGCGTACGTACGGTACCAAAGCTCTTCGCGATCCTTCGCGAGTCAAAGAGACTAACTACATTCGCGCGTTTCTCCCGTCCGGACGACTATCCGCATTTCGCGCGATATTACGCGATTCGATCGTCAGCTGAGTGTGCCCCCTCTCTCTCTCTCTACATCGCTGTTCTATCGAGATCGGCGTGTAAAACTCGTCATAACGAGAAGTCGAACGGGCATTAGTCGGCCTGTTGAACGAGAGGAAAGGAAAACAAAACGGCCGGTCGAGCGTCCTGTCCCAAGGGGAGGACGACGACGAGAAAGCAAAAATAAGAGAGACACGAGGAAGACGAGCGTCCCTGAACGGGGACCGGCGGGGAGAGGACAAGGGAGGGTACTCGTTCAAGCTGTGGTGGCCCTCGTACGAGTGGAGCCGCTCGTGCAAAACGGAAACCGCTCGCTGCCAGGCCGCGTCGCTGGAACGTGCCTGTTGGAACGCACAGGAACGCGCACGGACCCTCTGGGGCCTGCAGCAGTCGTTCGCGGCCGCTGCGAGTCGCAATTTCTTCTTGCATCCATCGAGCAAATCCTGGCTCGCGGAGACGATCATCGGCGCTGACGAGACACGTTCCCCCATCACCACGTATTTTCATTCGTACCCGTTCGTCCCGGGTGGTGCGGTGCCCCTGCCCCCGCCCCTGCTAAACGGCATTAACAACCCGGCGGCAGCAGCGATCACCCCGGGGCTGGTAGGACATCTTTTTGGTGCCCAGCAGGCTTGCAACCTCGCCTGCACGTGCTCTTGTAACATCGTTGCTAACTGCAACCCTCATCATCATCAACACCACCATCAGCAGCAGCATCAGCAGCAACAACAGCAGCAGCATCACAGGACACTCGGTACCACGGCGGTCCTGCTGCAACCAGTTGATCATATCAAAGACACTATGGTGAGTCCACCTTTCTTCGCTCAATCGTTGCCACGAGGAATTCTGCCGAAGGTTAGTCCATCTTCTCTGACAGTACAATTATCTAGCCGTAGATCTGAAAATTCGGATCCAATCGTATCTTCTTTGTGTGGTCCATAGCAATCATCGTCGTATCGAAGACGCTATGGAAAATATATCCTATAGTTATTACTCGATAGCACTAAGTAACGACAGTTATTACTTTCTTACTTACTACTTTCGTAACACTTTTAAATAACCCGTAAGAATTTACAATGACTGGCTCGTTAGATGATCGTTATTCGTCGACCATCCAATTTGCGTCTTCTCGTGCAATTACGTCGATCGCGCGAGAATCAGTTGCCTTTCGCATCTCGAGCGCGCTATATTCGCAATCTTGACAATGGCGCTATACCCGGTGGGAATTCCGAGCATCCGCGTACTCCGCGTGTCTCCGAAGACAAAGCTCTCACGGGGGTTCCTCGGAGGTAACGAACCCTCCGGCAGCCAGTAACGAAGGTACTTACCACCGGGCACGAGTAATACTCCCGTGCACGGCGAAGGATAGAGGCGGTGAATCAGGAATGGATTTAGTCGCGACGAGCCACGATGAATTACTTCCTACGTTTGCCGTGTAAACAGGGGGAGTATCCTCACCGAAAACCCAGGCTTGGCGTGAATTCGCTGCTTCCGTTCACGCTCTCGCTCCTTCTTCCCCTTCCTCCTCTTCCTCCGCCGCTGCTCGGTAAACGTTTCGCGGGGAACGCGGACGGCGCTTTAAATCCCGGACTGTCTACGGGGGCATCCTCTTTAATCCTTCGATCGACAGGTGTCGAGCAAGAGAGGAGAGAAAGGAGCGAGAGAACGTAAAGCGGAGGCGTCCCGCTTCGCGACGTGACATCCCGCGATCGAGAATCCCGAACAAACCTACCCTTTCCGCCTGATCGGATGATCGCGTCGCTCGTCGATTCCACTCCCCGGCACGAGAACCTAATTTTCTCATCCGTTTTCGCATCCCGGGCTCTTCGTCCGCCTCACCCTCAGCCTACTGTCGTTCCGTCTCATCCACCTTCGTGCCCGAGTTGCGCCGCGCCTCGTCAAGCACGTAGCGAAAGAATCACATTATCGCCGGCGGAGTACGACGTAGCCGATATTCTTGCAGTTTCTCTCTCTCTCTCTCTCTGTATGTATATATATATATATATATGTATATATATCTCCCCCGCACGCGCATTTAATTGGCGCACGTGTAATCTGCAGCCACAGTTGTTGGAGCGCGGAACTTGCCGCGAGTGTGGAGTCAAGACGGGCGTGTCGGATGAGATCGCGAAGTTTGCCTACCGCGATCGTACGTGGCGTCGAGATACCGGCAGATAGCTCCGGCTCGAGGAGCGAATCTAATTTGGTAATCATTCGATCTGTTGGAACACGTAATTCTGTGTACCGCCAGAAAATTTGCCGTTCTGGTTCGCTCGGTCTCGGTTGCGAATTAAAAATCATTATAGGTGGTTTACGTGTCGCTGAATATTCGCACGATTATCCCGTAGTTTCAGCTTTCTGAAACGGATCGCGCTCGAGAGAAATTAGAAAGAATAGTTACATTCTCGATGAGTCGTTCGAATGCACTGTTCGTGGAAAGATCGCACTTTACGGATTTGCGCAAGTCACGATTTTACGACGTTTAAAATAAACCGGCAAGACGTCGCTCATATCTTCTTTTAGTCTTTTCGCGTTCCGACAGAAAAATCTGTCTGCGTTGCTGCGGAAAGACTACACTTCCTTTGATAATCGATTGATCTGTATTTGCTATCCCGCGAATCTCAAATCTGAATCTGATGAAACGTGCCACATTGAATATATTCTACCTAATAAAGATTAATGCGATAATTAAGCGTTCATTGCGCTTTTGTAATACGTTTGTGCATCGATGTACAAGTATCGCACGATACACTTGCGATCACCGGTTCTTTTAATTTTTTAAACTAATATCAATATTACACGGAACTGTCCTTTTAAAGAAATTTTTCCGTCCGAATTATAATTTGTAGCGCTTAGAAATTCTTGTTGACATTGCGATCCTTCAAGCAGTCGTTGAGGCCGTTTCAGTGGCAATTGCTTTCGTGTCCCGTCAAGCGAAGTAATTATGTTAAGTGCCTCGTTCGAGCTTTCGTTTTGAGGGATGGTACGACGCGCGACTCATTTCGTAACGATATGCAGAGTTTTCGTTCCCCTTTTCCTTCCCGTTCTTGCGTCCCTTTTCATACATACGTTTCCGATAAAATGGGTCATCCTGTCCCACAACGAATGTATCTACTCCTTTCGGTTCAAGAGGAGGTTCCTTCCTCCTTTCGTCGGATGAGACTCGGAGGAAACGTCAACAGAACGACGGAAGAGATGGGAAAGACGCGGAAAAGGAGAAAATGTGCACTCGACGGAAATCTCTTTGGAAATTTGCTTTCTTGCTCGTTATTGCAATATTTCTCGCCGGTGCACTACGATTAATGTAACACGCGTATTACATCGGAAATGGTATGCGCGGCGAACAGGGACGTATGGCAGTGTCAGAGAGATTCGATTGAATTTTATTCGAAAGGGACAGAGCTTGGGAAAAGGCAGGGTAAGGTACGAAATACCGTCTTTCAGGTTTACCTCCCGTAAACATTTTTCAGCATTCAGCTTTCTTTCTCTACGAACGTTGCAATAATTTCAATCTGTCGATGTTCCGTGAAAACGCGGAGCGGAATAACGAATACATCGATTTTGCAGTAACTCGTGCAGCGGAATAGGTCGAATATGCATTTTACTGTCATTTAATAACTTACTCGAAAACGCTACCGAAATCCGAGAAGGTTTTAACACGATTGATTCATTCGGTTTCCGCGATCATTTGACTTGACTCGTCCTGAAATTTTTTAGAGTGGGAAAGACGGTTTTACGATTTGTTATCTGCATAATCGATACCTCGCGACACAAATGCTTGCATATATTTTTTCCTTGCGTTTGACGTAATCGTCAATAGACACTTGGGGGGCCATATTCGTAAATTAAATCAGGTAATGCCGCTTTAAACGAAGCGCCGCTGTTAATCAAAACGGAGTATCGCCGCGGGAGATCATTATCGGACGTCGTAGTCGCTTTTGAACGATCCCGAAACCACCGGTCTTTTCCCACACGTGCGTAATCCTTTCTCTGTTCTTGCCCTCTCTCTTTCAAACGGGATATCTACCGTTACCCCGTTTAATCGCCCCTCGTATTCCGTCGTTCGAATTCGCCGAATGGTTCGCAACTCTGTGCCAGCAGCCAGAGTGAAAAGCTGGCGACGCGTCGAAATGAAAATGGACGTAAACTCCCGGACGAGAATGGTTTCGGCGCGACTTCGTGCATCACCACCCCCGTCTTTCCCTACCTGTCTTCCTGCGGCGCGTTCACCAAGTGTGACGTGTGCATCAACCCGCCATCGCCAAATCCGATACACCGTATATATATTGCGACTGGAAACTCACGAGCGCCGTATCTTGTATCGCGTGAGAAAAAATTGAAATTTTTCTTCCCGTCGTCCAAGATTTCACGTAACCTTCGTTCTCTATTTGTGTTTGTTACATTACCCCGGTTCTCTCAGAAAGAGAAATGAACAATTAAATATTTCGAAAATAAAAGAATTTTAATTCTTCTTTGTGTATAGGCAGGGCTTATTTTTAACCTATGTGAATTTAGCACCTGACTTAAACAAAATAAAATTTTGAAATATATGCATTAAATAGAGAAAATTAGTTTGTACCTGTTTGTACCGTCTTTCTTTTTTGAAACGTATTTCCTGTGTCGAAACAGTAACATTTTTGTTTTAAGCCGCGGCTTCTGGAATTTATCTTGCACTTTCGCGCGTTAAAGCGCGAAAATATTGTGTACACGCGGTGCTATAATGACCGCGATAATTTTGTCCCGTTTGAGTATACATAATTAGACCAACGTCATACGTGACATAATGTGCGCGCTAACATGTAGCCGCACATGGAGCACACATAAGCTCGGTAAACTCCGCCGTGGTATATTCACCAGGAAACTCGCGTCCAACAGTTTCTCATGCCAAGTTAAATTGTAGCGAAGAACCGCCGCTTGTGTTGCAACCGCATTGACCGACCGTCACATAAGCCTCGCTCACACGTTACTCGTGCTTCTTCGGGAATTCAGAAGTTCTTGTAGGACCACGCCGTGCAAATTTGACCGAGCTACCTGGCACACGCTCGTGTGGCGTTTTCGATCAGTCAGAACCAGGCCCTGGTCGATCCTTTCATATTGCAGACATTCGCGAAATTTATGCGGATAAAGAGACCGTAATACGTATGCGCGTATGGCATCTGCAATTAAAGGATTTAAGCAGAATGTTTTTTCTTGGCTTTTCTATTATCTTGTAATCCTTTTCTATTCCATTTTCGAAGTCTCATTATTATCGTTTAGTCACGATGGAATTTTACTTTGTAAAAAGTTCGAACGTTTTATCGCCGTGCAAATTACAGGAGCAAAATGGACAGAGTCGAACAAGGAAAGAAGGATCAGGAAAATGAACGAATGGATTCTATTATCTTCGGCGAAACTCTTTTATCCGGCGGTAAACGCGGTAATAATCTCTCGGGTGTAATCGTCCCGCAATGCACTAAGATCGTTGTAATACGGCGTTGATCCGGGCCGTGTGTGTCCGCTTGCTCGCGTCGAATTCGTACTTTACGATTCCGAGGCGATGCAGCTCGATGCGGTTCCGATGCAGTTCGATGCGCCGCTGGATTTCGCCACCGGCACACCGATCCTCTTCTTTACGAGCCGACGAAGCACAACGAAGTCGGGCTCTCTCGCAGGTGGTCGAGTACCCGACGCGCGCGACACGGTTTTATCGGCGATATCCTACGAGCCGGCGCTTCGTTTTTTTCCGCTTCCCGATCCTGAATATAAAAAGATCGCGACGGGGTGAATCGCGAAAAAAGCAACCGGGGCAATTGATAATTCGTCGGAAACTTTATACACGCGCGAGACAGGAGTTTTCCGCTTATTGGACGTCCAGCGTGCGTTAACTGAATCGTAAAATTTTACGAGAAAATGAATTTGGCTGTTGAACATAGAATCGCGCGCAATGTCGATATGAACTCGCGTACGTCGGATTTACATCCTGTCCCGTGTTCTTTTTTTCGCGGTGCGTGTTTTCGTGACGGTGTTTAGCTTGCCGCGTGTCTTCATCGCGTTACAGTGCAACCGATAAAGCATAATAACACCGCGCCAAGCGGCAGCTTCTCGATAAGCGCGCGCGTGATGCGCGACGTAATTAAAATCCGTAAGTAACGAGAGCTTACACGCGGATCGACTCGAGTGATCTGCATAATACGACATGCGACCCAAATCCGCGTAATAGAGTTTCCACGGCGGAGGATAAGAACGCTTGAAGAGGAATATCCATGTTCCCTCTACTCGCCGCACTTTCTTTCGCTCTTCTCAAAGAGAGAACCTCGTTTCGCTCCCTTTTATGCACATCGCGAGCCTACTTTCGATCTCGTTCTCGAGGATCGCCTTCCATCATGCGTCGCGCATACTTCAGCCTCCGAGTGCAATTCCGTCGTAGACGAAACGGGAATAGTGGCGCGAAAGGTAGGGCGATGCAACGTGGGAAAGAGGATACGGGCAGAGGGGATGATATCGTAATGCAGCATTGTGAAGACGTGCCCCGGGGCTCGCGAGACTGGCGATTACTCTGACGTGTAGCTATGCGCGCCGAAACAGGGTTCCTCAAACTTTCCCTCCTCCCACTTTCTATTATTTCTCTTCCTGTCTCTGGATACGTTAATATAGATATTCTTAAATTATAAAATATTATTGAAATTTGAACAGGGAAACAACCAAAATATGACGAGCAATAAGGATGTTATAATACAAAATAAAATATACTTTAATCCTAATTAATTGAGTACAAACGAACATTTTGACTTTATTTAGTCTTCATCAGCGTTAAAGGATTAAAATTAAACAAACATGTGATTTTAAATGAAATTAAAAGTAAATTAACATGACTGATCAGAAATATATATATAGAATAAACCGCATGGGTAAAGGATGCAAATTATAAATTAAAACACGCAGACAAACAAAGATAAAAGAGTGTCAAGAGTTATCACAATGTCATTAAAATAAAAACATTGTTATAAATTATAAAAATTAAGTCAATGGTTAAAAAAAGAATTTATAACTAATTCTTTGTTCAGAAGCGAGAACATATTAAATCTGGAGTGTTGTTCGATGTAACCGTCAATTTAGGATTTAATATATAATGAAAGTCCAATATATTAAAATTTAATGTATTAAAATTATGGTCAGCGGGAATTAAATAATTCTATAAATAAACTGTACTTAATTAATTGAGATTAAAAAAATATATTTTTTATTTTTATAATAACATCCTTATTGCTCGTTATTTTGGCCGTTTCACATTGCTTTGCACATATACGAGCTTGTCTATATTCTTTCATTATTGAAATTTATTTATATTTTTAAAATGTTACATGATAGGATGCATAAAGAAGGACACGAGTAGTGACGTGACAATATTGACTACGAGCGAGTTTTCGCGACTTGCTCGACGTGGAAAATCGTTCGCACGACGAATGGGCGGAATGGGGCGGTTTCCGGGCTCGGTCAAGCGGAAATTGGTAATCCGATTTTTGAACGCGCGAAACGTCGGCAGGCCGGTAGATTTTAGTGTGTCGATGAATTTCGGTTTTGCACTTTTCTGCAAAAGAGATGCGCGGCGTTCCTTTTAGATATACTTGGAGCTTACGAAATCGTTTGCCAGGAAAAACTCTCTTCTGATAATTTCTCAAGCAGAATAAAAGATCACATCTGAATCTTGAATGTCCCTTTCGTATGTCTTTAATCTTTAAATAGACCAATCTACCTGCTTAACGGAAGTGATTGGCTTTCAATTGTGAAAATACGAGGGAAAAGTATCTAGATTTGTATCTGCCTTGTATTTTTCTGTGAGAATAGCTCGACTAACGGGACGATAACTCACTTATAGCGTCAGTTGCATGCTTTAAATCGATATGCCTCTACAGTCATCTGCAATACTTTATTTCTCTTTTAAACTGAGTTTATTAAAAAACGCCTTCAATTTTTTATAGCCGATGTTATTTTTTCTCTGAAGGAAAATGAATGCGACTTCTATTTTTGAAAAATGGATAAAATATTTGCAATACTGACGGAGGGAAAGATAATATAGATTTTTTTAGAGCCATCTATAACATTTGAATGTCGCGTATGTAAAATTCAGAATAACATTTACACGAGGATGTTCGTACATTAATAGCAATTTCAGAATTGATAGATATTTTCTCGCGGACATGAAAAAGCCGTGAAAACCGTCGTTGAGAAATCGCGAATTTCCGCGACTCTAGCGAGCCTTGTAGACATGTCCCACGTTTCTTCGATGTTGGAAAATGCACTCCGAGTATCCCGGTTATGTATCCTGCGGGCGTAGTAACGCGAATACCTATCCGTGGTAAATGTACGCGGTAAATGCTACGAGAGAGAGAGAAAGAGTGGAGGAGACTTCGGTTATGTACGTAGGCGTCAAGAATGGCCTCGCACGACCGGAACGGAAGCACGTGAGAAAGAGTTTCCGTGGGATTACGCAGCCGGTTTCTGCGTTCTACTTAAGGATCGATCCTGTCTTGGTATTGGCTTGCCCGACGTCTGACGACGACGAAAGTTAACCCTGCGACATTTCTCCAAGATGTCAGCTTATCGGCTTACCGCGACGAAGACAGTATCGGACATGCTTGTCTCTTCCGGAAGTATTCGCGGTGGGGTACGAGGAGCGAATTCTAATTTCGATCCACTATCAGCTTGCTTGAACCGCTCACTTTATTCTGCCGGTTTCGAATAAGCGATGCGAGAGAATGCATTGCGATCGTAGGCGTTGACCTCAGCAATATCGAAATACCTTCTGTATATACGGCGCGTATCGACTTTACAAAGGTCAGTGGCTGCATGGCGATCGGTATCGAGCGAGCCGATTCCGCGATCGAATCGAGGGAATTGATCGAGGAAACGATTCTCCGTGGTTTTTTTCTCAGCGGCATGCGAAGGGATTGCGACGCGCAATTCCTTCTCGTCGACGAGCGGGCACGGTGATTTAGGGGAATCCATCACAAGCTGCGGCTGTCTAGATCTATTATTGGGCGCCGGGACGTAAGTTAGCGGCCGCGGGAGTTAGACGGAGGGTGGGCGGACGTGGAGGGATTCGCGCCGATGGTGTCTAGGGATAACGCGGCGGACGTATTAGGTAATTGCGGGGGCGAGCTCTGCCGAGGGATCGGAAAAGGGGGTCGGTCGGTGGCGTAGGCAGGGAAAGGGAACGTGATTTATATCGCCGGCACGTGACGCCGGCGAGAAATTATCGTTAGCCACCTTACCGCGGATCGTCAGGTCTTTACGTACGTATGTACCACTTATATTCTCTCTCTCTTTCTCTCTCTCTCTATCTATCTATCTATCTCTCTTTCTCACTCTCATCGGAGTTACGTGGGTTCGTTCGATTTTACGCGTGGGGCGACCGGCGCGGCGTCACCGCGTATTTTCGGCTCATCCTGCATGTTTCGGTCACTCCACGCTGTATATTTTCGGGGACTACGCGCGTTTACGTCAGTTTATGCCTGCATTTCGCCGTTAAATGCGACCGTCTGGCGACCGTTCTGCTTTATTTGTTCAGCGTGAGGTGTTTATTCGGCGCAACACGAAAGATAACCGCGTTAAAGTGCATAATGTGGACGCTGTTCACGCGACGTTATTTCGCTAAGTTTGCTTACGTTCTTTTTTCTGCAACTTTCACGATGTATAAAAACCTTCTTTCGCCTGGAACGAATACGACGATGTATTAATCTTCTTCAAAATATTCCCTGTTTATTTTGGTCAGTATCGATTATCGCGTTTTCTTAAGCGTGACGGGTGATCGTGCATGTTATTGCATTTCGATCGATAGCCTGTTCGAGGACGATACTGGAGAGAGAGAGGTATTTCCTTTCGGAGCACAATGACGCGCTATTACGGGAAAGGAAATATTGTGTAATATGAAATCGCTATCCGAAGGACGTAGTAATTTCCTACCGGGGATCGATTGAAAAGTGTCGATTAACCAGCTGTCCTTTTTTTATTATTTCGTTTTGTTTCCGAATTTATCATGCTGTGACGTTATCGTGTCAAGATCTTTTTAAATGGTACGGTCATTCACGGTATTTTTAAAATGGTAATGGTCATCTATTCATACGGTTTCATATCTCGTGTTTCTACATTTCTTGCAATATTATATCATAAAATCTACTACGTGTACGTTCGATTATGTTTTTACATTAAATAATATTTATACATGCACATATATACATACGCTTATATTACTTTACTACGCTTATATTAGATATTGTGTATATAGGATAGAAATACATTGTCGTTTTAGAGCTTGCGAAATATTGCGCAATACCATATCCTAAGTTATGTTATTATCTTCCTCGAAGCGGCGATTTTAATTAAAGCTCGGACAAATTTACTCCGCAATCACGAATTAATGTGTCTTAATTCATTATTGAGTCCGCGTCTAAAATACGTTTGGCTGCTACTGTTCGATTTTTAATAACGTCACGTGGTCCGTACGTGGTACGTTTCGAAAATATTTCGTAGCGTTATATTCAATGTCTGATTAATTACTCAACATATACGCCGATGACAGTCCATCACAGAGTTTTCTTTTTTTTCCTCTTATACGCCGAAACGTAACACTCGCCCACACGCAACCCTAAGAGTCATGCGGTCTACGTATCTAATTACCTAATGACGTTAGTTAGAGTCGAATGGCTGAGAATTCGCCTTTATCCTCGCCATAGGACGTTTTCGTCTACTTCTCTCTCTTCTGTCTTCCTCGAGTATTTGCTCATCCTTTCTCTCTTTCTTTCGCATCTGTCGCAATGTCTACCGCACTCAACTTCTTCGTTGGCTCGTTTATAAACTCACACGACATTCACAATATTGAACGATAAGAGTAAAGCCATTCATTATTTTCATTCAATTGATCATCAGCATTCTACTATCGATAGCAGATGCATATAAATTAGATGGGAAATTTTCTATTACGTAAAATATTTGTTCATGCTATGTAATTACATCTTTTACAATATTTTTTTTGCAAATTTAGTGATAACGATTACACCTCTGGTACCGTATATAACCCATTTAGAGGAGATGCACTTCACGCACATTCTACTCTCCACGGTGCTCCACGAAGAACTGCTTGACCATAGCTCTTCTCGTTGAATGGAGCCGGCGCGATAGAAAGCGAAATGTTTAATTCCCCGCCGCTCAAATGATAATTAACCGCGTTCCAATTTAACGCCGGCACTGTAAACGACGGCGAAGGGAGAAGAGGCGGGCAGACTGGAAGCCGCGATATTGAAAGTAATTGCAAGGTGCGGAGCTGTAATTTCGTGCTAACGAGTGGTTATACCGAATGAGCGCGTTTTAATCTGCCATTTTTTCTCGGATGACCCCGTCGATCGTGATCCTCTTTTTTCCTTACGTCATCGCGATGCGTCACGTTAAGGCTAAAATATATAGGTATGTATAAACTATATCCTGGGATCGAAAAATTATTACAAGTCATTTAAATGTTGGAAAATTGATTTCTTTTTGTTCCACTTTCAACGTGAATCGTATTCAGCCCAAAATCGGAAGTATCGTGCCATAATCGATACGCGCGCTTATTTGCTCGAAGTTGGCTGTGCCCGCAACATATCTTGGGGCGAGGCTCGTCGAGCGACGGTTAATGACGAGGATGGGGTAACCGAGTCAGCGGGGGTGGCGCAGCGACGGGAGACAGTGACAGAAACCGGGGGGCCGCGACGATGGGGCCCTGCGGTTTGTCGGTACGTTACTGCGGTACGCGGTGCGGTACCGAGCCGTCAAGTTCATATTGCCGGTTTCCTGTCATTAACGCGCCGCATCGGGCGCCAGCAACACCCTCCTCATTCTCTCCCCCGGATCTCTCTGCTTTCTCTCTCTCTCCCGAGTATTCTCGAAATATACGCCCCGTGCACACGTAGTACTTAACGTAGTTACCCGGTGACTCTGACGTGCGTAGTCTCGTGCTGACACGCGACGTTCGTTTTCACAGTCGGACGGCGAGACGAGCGATGACATAAGTTTTGTTCACGCGATATCTTTCTCGCATTATACTCCCACAATGGTGAAATAACCTTTTTCTAAGGGCACAATGCAACATAAGAACAACGTAAAATTCCGTGCAGGTTGAATGGAAGGGATTAAAAAAAAAAACATTCCCGTGCGGGAAGATATGGAAAATTGTTTAAATGGAACTTCAAACGTTGTCCGGAAGAGCGTTTGAATGAAAGAAATTATATTGGCGATAAATTGGGAAAGAATGCAAGTAAAATAACTGTCTGGCAGATCGGGCTGGGATAATTGCTACCAATCTAACGCGAATTTCGCGCGAAAATTTTCATTCATTTATACATCGTTATATCTATTTGTTAAGCGAACCGGGGTGCTGGAACATCGTTACACCGTTTGCGCGCCGTCAAATATGCGGGCTGATGCATTCCCTGCGAAGTCGGCGCTTTGGATAAAAAAATCGAGATAGGAATGTTTTCGTTGATGCTGTCCAGTATACGAGCGAACCTGTCGTGTCGACCTTATATCAAAATCACACATTGAAAAATGGGACGTGTGGATAGGAGTTGATGACGTGCCTTGTGAATTATCTCTGACCTGTGCGACTACGCGTGAATCATGAGTGGATCAAATGATCAGAACAAATCGTGATTATGGGACAGCTGTTAAACAAAGTGGCTTTTCTTGTCTTGTTTAAAGTCTTTCTGATGCAATCGAAGGAGACTATCCGGCGCTCAAAACACATAAATTCTCGCGTAGTGCAGTTTGTGCGAAAGATAAGCTTACCTGCCTATCGCGTCCCAACGTTCCATTTGCCTCGATGGAACGTCAGGTCGGGTGTAGTCATGAGGAGCGGGAAAACAGGTGGCCCGTTTGAAACCTCGATAACTGGAACTTGTCACTTTGGCGACGTGACGACGGCCTCTGAATTCGTAATCGTGCTTTCGCTGTCCTTCTCTCTCTCTCTCTCTCTCTCTCTCTCTCTCTCTCTCTCTCTGCTTGCACCGCTCTCTCGATCTCTCGCTGCTAATCACCAGAATCTTCGGATTAGCACGTAGCTGGAGTGCCAGTCGAAGTACTGAATTCCGTTCCAGCTTCCCGGATCTACATTGGGGAACGGTGCAGAGTTTGACGTTTCTACGAGATTCATGTCGAGAAAGGATTCCTTCGCTCGCGCGTGTCGTTACATCAGTTCAGTTATATCAATGATTTCTTTATCTTCAAAGAAACTTCTTTTCTAGTGTTTTTCTTTAATTCTTCTTTTATTCAAAGTTTGAGGATGTAATTGGATTCTTATCAATTTCCAAGATAAATCGTGTGCTCAATTAGAGTGAAACATTCGTAACATTTTATTCAACGCTTCCAATTTGTGACGGTCAATCAGTTCCAGTGACATAACTAATTGTTCTTCACAGTCTTGAATTCATGTTAGCGTGCTCTTCCTTTATAAGCGATGATACGTTTGTACGTTTTGGTTTCCTTTAGCCTTTCGCGTAGAATTCCGATCGTACGCGCGCGTCTTCGCGCAAGAACAACATCGCAGCAACGAGAAAAAAACCTGTCGTCTTCCCTGGATACTATTACGTGGCTTGCTATACGACAAAGAAGTTCGACGCATGTAAATTCTTTTAAAGCAGCCTGCGCGCGTCTGTGCGTGGCAGCGCGTCGCGGAAGAAGGGTGCGTCACCCCCGTCGCAAACTCCATATTCTCCGCCTTTTGTCTTTATGCCAGCTTTCCATTTCCCCTCCTTTCCTTTTCTCTTTCTCTCTTTTTTCTCTTTTCGTTCACGCGTCCACGCCTTTCGCGTTCGCCCTCTTTCCGTTTCACGAGCGGAGAAATTATAATTGAATCCATACCGTTATAAGTTCGCCAAACTTTTGGAGTTAACCGCTTGCTAATTGATTGTATAATTGTTGAGTGATAATATTATCGGGTCGATTTAATTTTCTTTCGCCACTTTCGCGGTGCCTCCTCTCCTTATTAATTGGAGAACCGCCGATTTAACGTACAAATGATGTTCATGTAACTACTCGGAGCGGAGTCTGTAAGAGGATTACATTTGTTGGAGTTTGACGGTAGCAGGTTGGAATGTCGGATGGACGTTCATGTAGAACGACTCTCGCTGGAATTTCAGTGACCCGCGCGACAACCATTTCGACTATCTGCTCGCTGTGACGAATTACTATTGTGCGCATTTCAATCCTGTCATACCGACGCGCCGTAGCGTCCTGTCCGCCGACAGAATAGTAACCACTTTATTGCAGGGATTGGCTTGTTTCTTTGTAGCCGATCGCATTCCTCGAGAATCTCCATTTCCTGCGTGTCATCGCGATTTTTCCGCGAGCATCATTGAGATTAGCGTGATGTATACAAGACGTTTCTCCGGACACGGAATTTATTATTACTACACGGAAAGAACGATTTTGCTGAAGTATCTAAAAATTTGGCCAGATACAGATCTGAAAATAATTTTGTTAGATCATTAAAAGCAACTGTGTAGAACGCTCAAACATGATGATAATGCTGTAAAAAGTCTTAATGTTCCAGCAACTATTTTGGGCGTCCTACATAATTATTTTGATGGTCCAACAAAATTACTTTGCAGATTTATCTGGCCAAATTTCTAGGTATTTCAGCAAAACCATTCTTTCCGTGTACGAAAGTAATAAGCATTTCCAAATCTCATGCGTAGTATTTTTCGAAACTTTGGCGCAGCTTTCCGAGATATACACTTTTCTTTTCTCTTTCTTTCTTTTTATTGCTACTGATTTCTCGAGTTCAATATCAGCGTGTTTATTTGGAGCAATACGTATTGTAATTTTTGCATAAACTGTGGCTGACGTGGAAACGAATGCACCTGTGCGGTTAATCTATCGGAGTAAACGTTACCTCGAGATAATACGCCTGCGATAATTTCCATGCAAGTAACTATAAGGCATAGACCATAACTACAAGCGCATACGTATAGTTCGTATAAGCGATAAAGCTTAAATCTACGCTTACATCTGACGTTATACATGCAAGGAGGTAAATATTATTTCTCTGCCGTTCGCGAACAACAACGAATCCATTTTCCGCGACGTGGATAAAACTCGCGCGATATCGTTTCCGATTGTTTCCTCTCGTATTCCAAGCGAGAAGATGTATTTCCTTTATTTTGGCGTGATTGCACTATCTTGTAAACGTTTGCCAATCGCTACGAACTGCGAGGAGTACGTTCGAGAACGAATAAATTGTAGGTGGAGAGTAAAGGGACCCTCGGTGCTTTATGGGGTCTCGTCATCTTTACAAAAAGGTAGAAGAAGAAGAAAGTAAAACCAGTTTTCAAAGGCCATATGAAATTACGACCCGCGAAATCTTTTACGTGCAAACAGGACCCGAGATTAAATTTTCTTATTTAAAATAAGAACGTGGTGCGCTTTGCAAGCATAATATTAAGAGACTCTATGACACTCGGAGCATGTGACGGAAAGTTGCAGAAACGCGTGGTGAGACATGATCCACGACCCATTTTCTTTACCCTCAAAGCTACAATTCTCTCTCTATTATTACAGTCCGGTTTCGTTGCTTTTATCGGACTCGCGTACGCGCCGATGGGATTGTATGCGCACGTGCTCGTAAAATTGACATCTCGTGGATTAAAAAGCGAAAGGGGAATCCTGCTGAGCCGAGCCATCCACCTTCTGTTTTTCGTGTCGCAACGCGAACTCGGCTTCACACGCCTTCGTTCGCTTTTCGCAGTTCGCGCCCTTCTCTCGGCGAAAAGCTTCTCTCTCTCTCTCCCTCTCTCTTTCTCTCTCTCTCTCTCTCTCTCTCTTTCTCTCTCTCTCTCTCTCGTCCCTTTTCGTGTCGCGGCGAAAGCTATTTCTGGAGATTCTTGGGAGGATTATTGCGGCGCCGCGAGGCGAGAGCGGCGAAGTAGACCCCCTAAGTCTACTTAATGCTCGAGTTGCCGGAATCGTTTAATTATTTCGCGCCGCGGTGCTCGACGCCCACGGTCTTCGGAAGCGTTTTTCGCGCGCGGCAAAGTTCGTGAAAATTATTGTCGGCGCCGAAGTTGCGTACCTTGGCCGCTGTTTCAATAATAATTACAGTAATCGCGCGGGATGGGTTGTCGTAAGTTCTGTGCGAAAGGAGTTCCGTACGTGTCGGAGGGTACCTTTAGACATTATAACTAATTTATTTATATCTACCAATATATCATAACGTTTTCAAAATCCCCTCCTAACGATTGAAATCAATCGTTATAAATTTAGCTGTGCCTATAACTATTTTTAGAACACATCCGCGTCTAACATTATCAACGGCTCGTCTTTTTTATCCGTCTCCATTAAATCACAACTACGGCAATGGAGAGTTCTATAGAACCGCTCGTGAGGACACTCAGACAAAGCTGCTGATACATCCGACTGACTCTCAAGAGTTAATGTATCGTTTCCACGAGACTGCTTCGCTGAGAAGGAACATACTTTTCGCGTCCTCTGAAATTCCTCTTCACAATGGCAGGGTATATTTTCCCTTCGACGAATCCCGCGCGTCTCCACGGTGACAGAGCAGCGTGGAGCGTCCAGCAACCTCGCAACGCTCGCTTCCTTCCCTCGCTTTCCCGCCCCGCGTCTCCACTCCGCGATGAGGTTTCCATGGTGCTCGGCTGTGGCCCCGGCTTCGATCCTATCGCGCGTCATCTTATCCGTGAATATCTGCAGAAGGAATATGTAAATAAGCTGACTGAGATATTCATGCTGTTCCTGTTGCATCCCCGTCTCCATCCCGATTGTCGTCATCCGCCTTACGGATAAGTATGTTTGTGCGATGCACATGTGACGGCGCGCACGAATGCGCGCTCGTTCATAAGGTGACCGGAATTTTCGTGCCCGTATCTCAACTCGCAAGTTTCCTGCCGATTTTGGAATAGATAAGAATGATTTTGCTGCACATCGTTACCACACGCGATTTTGTAATTTTCGCTGTTAAGCACCTCGGCATTTGCGATGCTGCAATTAAGTATGCGGTAAATCTGTCTGAGCATCAGCGAGAACATCTACACGATCGATGAAATTTCAGGCGATCGCGCCCGGCCGAATAACTCGCAGCTTTATCGAAAGAAGGAAATATTGCTCGGTTTACAACCGGCTAAATCTTCCGACACGCCGACGTGTCGTGAAAAGCTTATCTCTTATTATTTTCTAAGGTTCAAGCACCGCCTAGACGCGATTGTTACCCAGCGAGCTGCTGGAAAATGCCTTTATTTCTTCTCCGCGGAGTTCCGAGGAGTCGTGGGAAACGTGGGAAAAATCCTTTCGATCTCGCAGACACGAGTCCGCCAGGTTGTTTTCTTTGTTACCTTTCTCTCTTTCTTTCCCTCTGTTTTTTCCCTCCCCCCTCACCTCGTACACCACCGTAGGTTTTACTCGTCATGAAATCGGGCGGCCAAATAAAGCAAACTGTCGTACCTTTCTCGCCGGATGACGCCGACGACGCGAAAACGAGGGCGTCGCGGCGTCGCTAAGGGCTTTCGCGTGTTTCTCGGCTGTCACATTATCGTGACAGTCCACGGGAACGCGTTGTTGCTACAGATGTCGGGGCTCGCGGGCATCCTCTGCTCCAGGCAGCAGCCGTTCATCCAGCTCGTCCAAGTTCCCGTTTATCTCGCGATCGTCGTTATCGTAGAACGAAAAATACGCTACGTCTAATGACGGATCCAGAAATGGACTCTGACAAACGATGCATTTTCGAGACGAAGCTTGCGGAGCTCTGACACATCGCTCAGGAAGAGAATCTAACTAAAATAATTAATTCTTACCTAAGGCGAAATTCGCGGCGAATACTTTAAAGAGAGTATTTTTACAGGCCACGTACACAAAGTATTTATTTTAAGCAAAATGGAATATAAATTTCTTTAATCAATTTGTATTTTGTCGATATTAATATTACTGTGAGGGATGCGCGTATAAATCAATTACGAACCATCTTGAATCAACTGAGAAAAATGACTTTAATAGCGACGGGTGCACTTTTACAAATAATGTTTCGCGTGTTTGTATACTCACGTCTCTGTAGAGGACCCGTTTGGAAGGATGCCTGGTCGTGGGCCGTGATTACAGACTCGGTTGCCCCATGGCGGTCAGCCGCCATTGTGTACCGCTTCGAAAGCTCGATGGACATGCACCCGGGTAGCATATACCGATGTATAATGCAATAATGTAATAACGCGTCCTGACCTTCGTATAGGCTTACGAAGTTCGGATATTGGTTACCGTGTTTAGGACGTGGCGCTGCCATTATACACGCTGCTCCGTTTAATCCTTTTCCTCATAGGCACTTTGCGAACTGCGTTATTATGGGACAGAAATATCTCGGACCCATTAATGAAACGAGGTACACGACACTAAATCAAAAATAGACATTAAAGAAGTCCGTTTGATAAAGGGATGAGTGTTTTGCAATTATCCAAATAGATTTTTTACTTTTGGATAAGTTATTACTATAGGAGTGTTTTCTGTCGTGTCCTTTTAATCTCTATTGATTAATTATAATCCTAAAATTTGGCAATTATTTTCTATCATATTCTTTGGGTCTCTTTGGTATGAGAAATTATTATCATCTTCGTTTCATTCGTAATGACACTTTGCGTGAGCCATATTTCGACTGCAGTTTATAGAGACTCGCTTTGAAAGTAAAATTCGGAAGCCATAAGTCTTTTATGGCATATATTGTGCGAGTCAGGGAGAATTTCCTCCGTGTCACCGCCCTCTTTCGATTTGCGCAGCCGACGTCGTTTTCTTGGAAAATCAGAAAAAGATTACTTATGCTATTCTTAGTCCGAAGTGCACTTTCAGCAAGAGTTCTTGAGAAGGTCGCAATTCCAAAATACTAAAAGGGATATATTATATATAAAAGATCGTAAGAGGTCGGATTGCTACTTTGACACGCGTAACTCTTGCTCTCTTTGATTTAGAATTATTTCTCTTCACATTGCCGCTCGTATACTTTTTATCTCCCTGCGAACTTCCGCCTGTAACCTTCCACTACATCTTTGAAATACTGACTTGCTACGTAATATATGTCAGGTAGAACTTAGATGAACTAGAATATACCCTTCTATGTTTCTTACTTTTATATAAGAAGACCATAAAATATTACATTTTAAAATGCAGGAGTTTTCAAATATTCCCGAATCAATTTCGGGAATATTTACGGTTATAATTTTCAAGAATTTTAAATCTTAAGACTTGTGTAAATCGCGACAATTCAAATTCTCAAAATCGGCGAAGTGTTAGAAGGATATAATTAGGTACGAGATGGTATATACAGAATTTTAAAACACCGTAATTATAAAAGTATGACTTTATTTTCTTTGATCTACATTATAAATAAGACTATATGATTTAAAAAGAGCAAATGTTAACAATATATAATAATATATTTTTTCCAATTACTGTTGAGTAATACATTTGAGTATATAAGAAAAACTTTTTTAAATATAAATTAACTGATATTATAATTAAAGCTTCTATTGTTAACAACTTTTTATTTTTTTAAAGTATGTTTTTGTAGAGATCTGATTGTGTAGAAATATTGAAACTTGCGGATTTTAGTTAGAAACATTTTTGTAAACTTAATATTCTACTTTTTCGTTTAAAATCTGTATTTCCATATGCATATCATGCATATATCCCCCTTTCTGCGAAACTTTTATTTTCTTCGATGTCTGTTTCTTCCAACCAGAGTTGGAATTGATTGTCCGATATCCTCTTTAAATCTTTTCCACATTTTTTATCGAGGTCTTACTCCGACAATAATTCGAGCAGCTTAAATCCGGCCAGAAGGAAGAGGAAGGCTTCGTGAATCTTTTTCTGCTCGTGCTGTGAAATTGTTTCCATCGTGCGCGGAAAATCTACAACGCAACGACGAAGTAAAAAGCTTACGCGTATGTAAATTTGTCGGGATGTTTTTATCTTAGTGTTTCCATTTTGTATAAACTTTACTCTTTTCTGTGTTTCTCAGTATTCTCGCGTTCAACTTTTTCCTCTTCTTTCGGACAATCCCTTGCATGCACAATTACACGGTGCCAATTATTGATGACGTACACATAATATAACAGTACAT
>NJRP01000041.1:1357092-1368586 GCA_003063835.1 Aphaenogaster floridana | reverse complement strand
CGAAAGATGGCAAAAGGTCATCGATGCAAACGGGGAATATTTCGCTGATTAATATTTTTTTATTTGTTTTTAAATAAAAATTGAATTTTGCAAAAAAAAGCTCAGAACTTTTTTGCGCACCTAATAAGTATCTTAATATCATTCCAAATAAATTCTAAACAAAAATTAAGTAAACATAACCCCACAGCTATTTTTACCTATATATGATACTTACTTATGAAGTGACCTGCCTTCCACTCCACCTTTTTTTCCGCAATACTTGCAGACCAGCACCATCTTATTTTCAATGCAATTATTTTTATAATTTACACCACTTGTTGACGGGATTTTTACACGCGCGAGTTCGAGAAAGTCGCCATATTGAATTTGACAAAAGTACTATAGGCAACATGGCTTCTAATAGGCACAGACTGCCACATTGAATACGCTATCCAGTGTAGTATAGAGATCAGTGCGATCATCGCACAATTCAATAGGGATCTTCCTTAAAAAATTCTCTTTCGTTTAAAAAAAAAAAACAAACCTGATATCTCAAAATTTGCGGAAGTTACAGCGTTCAGAAACATTCGCACACACAAACACACACACGGACATTTTGTAAAAATATTAATTTCCGACGTTTTAGAACATTCTAAACACATTGGCATTAAAAACTGAAAAAAAAATCTTTTACGGAAACAAAGTTTCCTCTATGAGGAACCAATAAATTAAAATATTATTTAACTTTTGTATTTATATTTGCTTGAAAGTTGATATATGGAAATGGATTATAGTATAAATAACGCAAAATGTATAATTTTAATTAATAATATCACATTTTTAAGAAAAATTTTTAACGAGTTATCTATGTATTAATCTATTAATCAAAGATGTTTTACAATTTATTATGGTATACAATTTATCCTTCATCCTTTTTATCTATCACTTTTATCATTTTCCGACTTGGAAGCATCGTTCCTAATTTAATTATATTTTTTGGATTATTATAAGATTACGAATTTGTGAATCTTTGAATTGTTACATTTTCTGTGAATCTCAAATTTGAATTCTTACATTTGTAATCGCATATTTACTTACATTTCAACATTTTAACTTTGAGATTTTCATTAAAAATATCGCTTTAAAATTTGACATGTTTATAAAAGATATATTTCTCCAAAGAATTACGATAAAGGTGATATTTATTATGACTTTTTAATGCAAAAATGGTTAGAATTTTACCCAAAAATTGCATTATAATCTTTAAGAAACCACTATTTTATCAATTATCAATTTCTAATATTAGTGGAAG
The DNA here is from genome assembly GCA_003063835.1 of Aphaenogaster floridana. Lineage (NCBI taxonomy): Eukaryota > Metazoa > Arthropoda > Insecta > Hymenoptera > Formicidae > Aphaenogaster > Aphaenogaster floridana. Next base: position 1,367,295 of record NJRP01000041.1, on the reverse strand, counting down.
TTCAGAAGATGCACAAATTTATCTAAATTATGAATAGTTTTTAATTTTAATGTGCGGATCCATCAGCGACTCTCAGTCAGTGACTGCATATTGCAAATTGCATAATTTTTTTTAAAAGCAACCATGTGTTTTCCTAGCATCAATTGATTTATCCCACTATTCTACGCATTAAAGTATTAAAGTACAGTTATCAAAAATGAATAGTTTACGAGATATTATATATTTTATGTCAAAATATTGTAAACTTTGAAGCTTTATATCTCCGGAACAGCTTATGCAAAAGACAATTTTTGGGGGTGTTTTGAAAACGTTTCGACAAGGGCTACAAGAATATGCAATAAAAAGTAGGGAGTTAAATTTAAAAAATTTAACGTTACCTTGATATGACCTTAAGAACGCCACCCAAGGTTAAATCAATGATGCCCTCTTATGGCCCCCTCGAAACCGTACAACTTTGTTATGAAACATTTTCACCGAAACCGCCATGGTTTCGAGATATTCGAGTGTGAAAGTTAAAATGGGACACCTTGTATATGTATATATAGGGTGTTTTAAAAAAGTGTCACATATTTTGAAAGCAGGTAATACTCATCAAAACAACAAGAAAATGTCGAGTAAACATGGGTCCTATATCAAATATTTCTTAAGATATAGGCCAGTCTTTATCATATACAAAGTAGAATTATCTTCGAAATTATTTTGGAGAATGCGGAATTAGTTATACTTACACTGAGAAACTTAGCATTTTCAGTTCCCAGTACTTCGTGCGAGAATCCATCAAGTTATTGTTTACGTTCCAGGATGCGTCGGGCACATCACGATTTGTCGCGTCGATCTGCTATTACGGACAGCTCGCAAATCGATCGAAAAATGTAGCAGGGAAATAAAAATGCGAGGACAGGTTTAATCAGTTTTACGGCCGGATGCGCGCAAGATGGACGGTCGGATTGTAGTTCGCGGGCGAAGTCCTGATTGGAATTGGATCAAACAAGACGGACGATCGATCACATGGCGTTGCTTTACGAGAGCCTGCACGCGCTTAACTGGTATCCGGCACGTGCATAGGTACGTAGTGCATACAGGCAGGCCGATCGACGACGATCGGTGGTGTTATCTGCATGCACACGCTGACAATTTATGAGAAGTTGATCTGATATTCGCGAGATGCACTCGATGCGAATTGAGCACTGAAATGGTAAAAAATTTGCCCTTGTCGTTAATCCGGACAATTATTATTAATACACATTTCTCGCAATTCTTATATGTCGATATTTAATTAATTTTTAAATTCTTATCATCACTTTACGCAATGTAAGCAAGATTCTTATCAGCCCTTTACGCAATGTCGTGAATATGGATATTTGTACAATTCGTTTCGTGATTCTTGCAATGCATTTCAATAGAACTGTTTACGAGTTCTATATTATTTCGAACTGATAAGAAAAAATTATTTCAATTTTGTTATTTTAAATTATCGATATAGAATAAGTATGTAAATCAGAATTGTAGACATAAATAAATCTACAAATGTTTTTTATTTCCTTTCTGTGAAATTATCGAATATTGGTACATCTGGATTTACAGGCAGCCATTATTCCATTGTGATTTTCAAATCTCGAGGCGAAACATTTGCCAGGTAGCGAATTATCACTTATCAGTTTCGACGCAGCAGCTTCCGATGCGGAATCGTCGAAAGCGGATCGCGATCGTCATAAAACGCGGCGTGAATCTGCGATCGAGCGAGTTTGTGTTTTGCAAATGGATAACGTCGCTGTTTCTTCGTCGGGCATCCTGAATTATACGACATCCGCCGTATAGTATACACGTAGGTGCGAGGGGTAGTGTCAACAGCCTCGTAAAGCGCGGGACGTGATCGATCGGCCGCCTCGTTTGATCCAATACCAATCAGGGCTCGGACAGCGAGCTGCAACATGGCTGCTCGTTTATCTTGCAGAATATCGTCCTGAATTTCTTGTCGTGTACATACGCGCCGTGGCGCGGCGCGTTTTCCTTTTGAGCTCGAAAGTGTTTCGCCGGGGCTAATGAACGTCGTTTTTATCGTCGCAATAAGATCGGCTCGCCCGGCCATGAAATCGGATTCGCCGGGCGGAGTAACGAAGTCGATTCTTCGGCCCGATGTCGAAGTAGCGCATTTACTACAATTCCCGGCACATTGACGCCCTCGTGAAACGGGACCGTGATCGATGGATCGATATCTCATCGCGAAGTAATCATTCGCTTTACTGTCGGACTCGCTATGCTAAAACGAAGAGCGCGTATGTATTAAAGCCGCGTGTCGATCTGAAAGATTCTTAGGTGAATGTAGAACAAGGAATAATTCTGATTGTTCTTGTTGAATTATTTGACTATTTCTTATTACTTATGGTTTTATTGATTTCGTGAAAATGTCATACATTTTTTATGTCGGTAGCTGATAACTGTATACCTTATTTATCTATTTGTAAAAACATCTTAAAGAAATATCATTTAGAAATGGGAAGATAAGTTAGTACAGATTTTGAATATGATGTCTTTATCAATCTTTTCCAAAGTTTTATCCTAGTGTAATAGATGGGTCATCCCGCGTGTGCAAAATTATCAAGAGCCATTCAGGCTAATCCAGACTAAATCCAGCTTTTGCTAATGTTCTGTATTGCTCTCGACATTATCCTTCGGCGAATATCGCCTCCTGGCAAAAGTCGAGGAGCGGTAGCTGGCACACCTGGCGGATTAAACGCGCAGGCATTTAGGTACTTCTTCGGATGTATCTCTTAGAGAATGTCCTAATGGTTCCCACTCAACATGACGATCCCCCTGCGTCCTTCTTTCCCGCGCTTCTCGTCTCGCTCCTTCAGCCCACTTATACAAGTTGGAGCCTCGAATCCTTCAACCTCTTCAATGTCGAGTGGTATGGAGAGTTGTCTAAGGATTAGAGATTTGCCGAGGACTCACTCGAAATGGGTTCAAAGTATAGGGCACATGTTCGCGCGATACCGAGAAACGACGAAAAAAATAAGGCAGGCGTATCGAGGAAGTAGAACGTGCAGATCTAAAATATAGGATAAATTGTTATATGTTATTTTACTTTTGTGTTCTCGATGGCTGGAGGAGCGAGATCTCTAAGAGAGATTAATAGTATTTACTAGATTGTTACCTCTTCCCCTTATTTTCAATTTTTCTCTTGAGATAAATTGGCTAAAACGATATAAGAAAATATTAAATTCAATATCTATTTAGTTAATATTTTTTTCCAATAAATAGTAATATCTCGGTTAATATGTATATAAAAATGATTAATATTTTTCAATATAAATTACTGTTATATATAAATGTTTATATATATATATATAAATTACTGCTTATTAAAATATTGATAGTTTGTATTTATTGATATTGATTCCTAGTATTCTTACTTTCTCAAAGTATTTATCATTTATAATATAAGGTCGATTAAAAATGTATACACGTGCAATGATACTTATCAAATAGATACAGATTAAATAGCTAAAAAAAGTTGACGCGAGAAGGGTAAAAGCCTCGCAGGATAAGGATCGTGTAACGCGCCCGAACACAGGGTAAATTGCAGCGGAAGTGTAACATGTCGAGTGCAACGTTCCAGAGCGCGATATTTCAGCGGCGCGTCTGACAAATGAGCGGCAATAGCTACTTGCTGCACAGCGAGCGACCGAGCGGCAACAACATTCTGCCGCGCAACCACCGCTGACGAGAGCGAATGATTTACCCAGTAATACCGATAGGTTGTTATGATCGATTCGTACATTAATGCCGGTTAGATGCACGCTCAGGGCCGGGCTGCTACCACACGATAATACTTCGTTGCGGTGATATGTTTTCGTGACCAAAAGATTGCATATAATTGTTTGTTCCTGTGATGATTATGATTTGTAACAATCAAAAGAAGGAGAGCTAAAGAAATTTACAAAGAAGGCAAAAATAATTATAGATTTTGAAACTCCAAAACTCCTTTTTTCTGATATTCTCCAGTTATTTCTTGTGCTGAGATCTGATTCTGATATCCATGTTTAAAATTCAAATTTATAAGGAAATTTATATTTTTACCTGCCGTTTGCAAAGTATTTTATCAACGTATTGTATAGCGCAACATAATATTATATAATGCATGATATATCTTTTATTTTTATAAATACGTCATTTGGATGCGTATAAAAAATCGGTAACAAAAGGTTCAAAGATTCGGTAACTCGATGTACTTTAATGTCATGTTAACGGGTAGCTTATGTCTTTTTAAAGAAATGTTAGATTACTAAAAGGGTTTGGTGCACATTACATGTGTTATATATAGTATAATAATTTTTATCCTTCCGTGTAAGATCTATTATGTTATTGCGGCCCTGCGTCGCGACGGGCGTCCAATGCGCTTCTCTCGGTATTACACATCGACGTCGATGTTCTGAGGGAACCATCGTATATAAGCGTTGCATACGCCGATTGATGTTTGCAAGAGCACATACGTGCATAGAGAGGTACACGTATTTACAGAGCGGCTGAGAGAGGCGGTCCAATTTCGGTGCCGATGTTCGATTTGACGCCGTGACGCAGATAGAGTCGCTACATCGGGGGGCAAGGTATCGATACTTCGCATCCATATCGCTACCAAAATTAATGTCGATCACACTTCCTTCATACGTAGAATGTATTAATGATAAAAAATAATTTGTTCTTTAATCAAAGAAAATAGGCATATAAAAAATTTATTTTATTAATAGAATATTTAAAAGCAAGAAAATTATTATTTAAAATTAATGATACGTTTTTAATTTTAATATTAATAGCATTATTAAATTTTTTCTTTAAGAGAAAAATACACAAAATACATTTACGTAACGACATTCAGTCAATACTGACATATTAGTAAAAAATGATTAATATTTTTATCTAGTAATGAGCAGAAATATTGATTCTTCCATGATACTGTAGTATCGTTAGCATTTATGGACATAGATACAAGGTACTCCATAATTTCTCTCTCTCTCTCTCTCTGTCTCTGTCTCTATCTCTCTGAGACTGAGTACCGATTCTCGATTTATCAGAGTGGCTCCCTCGAGGGAATTTATGGGCGCTCCGCTTGTGCTATCTCCAAGATAACCGATTTTTGCGGGTTGAATGATGGATTCTGATGCGAATGTTCGAACCACACATAACGACGATTTGCCGGAGTTTGATTGGCGACCAAATTATGGCAACATCAAGCTATGAAAAGTCGCATACATGTAAAATATTGTATATTTTGTAATATATTTCTTTATTCTAACAGAAATGTAATTATAATGAGAAATAGAAAAATCGGAAAATTAAAAACAATGTACATCGAAAGAATCAAGCCAATTGGAAGAAAAATACACCAAACATTTGTTTCGAATTTATCACGCAGAAAATTCATGTCCATTATTATCCAAAAAATTATTTTTCTCATGGAGGTCCGCGATTGCCTCGTTTTATAGTTTGCATCGGCAGGGATGCATTATTGACGTATCACAATACTCGGTAGCGAAACCGGTTCCTCGTCCGCTCTCGCTTGGGTCGCGAGCGAAATTATTCTCGTCATTAAACCGATGTCCCGGTGCCCTGGAGATGAGAGCACGGCGTTTGCCGGTTTTATGGACACTTGCATTTTACTGGTTTAATCTCTCTCCCGCGAAGTTAGTACGCCTCCGCGCCCCTCGACGGATATGTAACTACCGGTCTGTTGGCTTTTTCTCGACCCCAACGTCGTTTTCCCGAAGGGTTCCGCGGATGTCGCGGTTTTGGAGTACCGTCCCCTCCCCCCTTTATTGACGTGCTAAATGCGCTTAATTCCTTACTTGTCGAGATCGCCTTTTTGTTGATGCATCCTGCGGATATGCTTTTGCTCTCTTTACGAGATCCATACAAAGTACACCCCAATGAATTCAGTCTTTTAAATCCTCGTGAAAAGTGTGCAGTTCTATAATGTGAAATTTGTATTTCCTAGCGATTTTTAATATTTGTTAAAAATATTAATAAATTGAAGTAAACTGACTGAAGCTTTTATAACTTTGACATAAACTCATAATAATAATTTTTCGTAATTTCTATGATGTTGATTGTATACGCAATTTGAGAAAAATATTATTTAATTATTTTTATTCTTTATTGAACGTAATCTTTGCACATCAAATTATTGAGACTCAAATGTTGCTTCGTTAGTATGTGCGCCAAGCTCTTTAATTCTCATCCATTGTGTCGTATGGACTCCATTTTGAAAGGGTGACACCGTTCTCGGTGACACCGCGACGCGATTTACCTTGATGCACCGCGTCATATCATATCAGGTAGCTTTTCTGTGTTGCATCCTATGCAGCCAGGTATATCATAAAACTACCTCGAAACAACTCCGACTCGCCGCGCGGATGCTTTTATGGTGGCCCGAGCGCGCGATACCAGATACGAGCAATCTCCGTGAGTAACGCGACAGAGAGGGGGGATGCTGGGAAGCATCATCGTCGCTCGGAACTTTTCGGTATGCTCGCATCTGCGAGAACACTGCGCTACATTGCATCATATTGCCCTGGAATCACCTTCGGAAAATCACAATGCTCTCGATGCGAAACGGATAAATTAACGAATTCGCGAAGAATATGAAAAACCGAAAATAGGCCGAAGGCGATGCTGTCAAGAAGAATAGACGTGCATTGATTAAATTCTTAATCTTCGTATAAATTTCGTTTTATGATATAAATTTTACGTAATTAATATTTCTTGTGAGCTATGAAAACCTTAATTATTAACTGATTTCTAAACGATGGTTCATTTTGTTAATGTTGAAAATAGCCATCCAGGAATAGTTACAGCTTCAGCAGACATTGATAACAGGAGAATGTACAGCTGGAATTAATTGCAGACATATTTGATGCAGAAGAGAAATGAATATTTGGAACGTCGGTGAGGAGACGGATTAATTCATAGAGAGTTACAAATGAATTTGTGACGTTTAATTCGCAGCGTGGCGAAGAATTCCGCGTCGCGGCGAGCCCGGAATCTCTTTTATGATACATAGAAGGGGCGCTTTTTTCCCGCCACTTTACGGCATCCGGCATGGGTCGGAAAGAAGGCTCCCCTCTCCCTGGAGCTCTTGGTGTATAATATCCGCCACCGGTTAGAAGAATAGGTAACGCACTCGTGGCAGGCCGAGTGCTATTGTCCTAAAAGCCGCGTTCGCCCCTCAAAGCGCACGCGAGTTCGCCCTTCGCGTTGCGCGTTCTTTGCAATTTTCTCGCGAGGGGTTGGAGGGACAGAGAACTGCGAAATCTTGAAGCCGAAGGAGCAACCGACGAGAACATTCGAAAAGTGAAAATTCGCATTGAATTTTTCAGAAGCACTTCGCTCAAAAGAAAGTCCCGTCGAAACGAAACGATTACACCCTTCCATCACAAAAGTCGGCTACAAAAGAACAAGATCGGCTGTTCACTTTTCTCTCTCTTGAGAATAAACTTTTCCTCCAATTTGTGGCTGTATAATTTCCGTATATATTACCGAGAATGATACCGTAGTTAATTTTCATGTAATTCTGCAAAACCAATTTTTCGATTTTATATAGGATTTATTGGATTTAATTGAGATTTTTTCTTTAACTACTATTTTCAAGAATTCTCGAAAAGAATGCAATTAAAAATATATTTATAAAAGAAAAATAATCTATTTCAAAACGACAATTATGTAAATCTTATATTTTCATAGTTATGATAAAAAAATTTAGTTTTTCTGAATATATATTGCAACGTAAGTATAGATTTCATAAAATAAATTAATTATAAAAATCAAAGAAGTTTAGTAGCAACTGAGCCGCAACGTAGAACTACGTCAACTGTCACTATTTCTTGGCATTTTCTCTTTTAATTTGGTTATAACTTTTTTTGAACGATGGGCAAACGAAAATTTTGAGTGGACAAACGTGGACAAATTGTGGACAAACGACTGCCATCTAAATTTTATAAAAATTTGCATTTTGGGATGCTGATGTAAAATTTTTCCTAATTTTTTAATTTGGTCATAACTTTTTTTAACGATGGGCAAACGAAAATTTTGGCTGGACAAACATGGACAAATCGTGGACAATCGTACCCCGCTTAGAAATTAATGAAAAATGTTCACATGGGGGTGCTGATGTCTAATTTTTTCCAATTTTTTAATTTGGTCATAACTTTTTTTTGAAGGGTGAATAAACGAAAATTTTGGGTGGACGAACGTGGACAAATCGTGAACAAACGAATGCCACCTGAATTTTACAAAAATTTGCATTTCGAGGTGCTGATGTCAAATTTTTCCAAATTTTTAAAGTTGGTCATAATTTTTTTTTTAAGAGTGAGCAAACGAAAATTTTGGGTGGACAAACGTGGACAAATCGTGGACAATCGTATCCCGCTTAGAAATTATTGAAAAATGTTCATGGGGGTGCTTATGTCAAATTTTTTCCCAATTTGACATCGCGCACGTAACGTCGCTATACGTTCGCGTGTACCACGCATTCGGAAAATTTCATTTATGACCTTTAAGTACGGGCTTTATTGCAGGAAATGAAAAACATGATATTAAGTATTACAAAAGTGGAATTGACTTTGATATTGGATTGAGCATTTACGCAAAACTGTTACCGATTTACGTGTGTAAAGTTAGCCCCGCACTTTTCAAATTCTATATTTTTATGAATTGTGCTACGTTTGTGCCGTATTGTGCCGCAAATCACAACTCTGTAACTCAAAGCGTACTCAAGAAAATAAAAAAAAAAACAAAGGAGGATGTTAAAAAAGGCCGATTTTCCGACTATGGATGAAACCTAAAATTCGAGTTCCATGAGTCATATAAGAAGTAGAAATGACAGCCTTTTTTCCAGGAGACCTATGGAAAAGAAAATTCGTCAAAATTATTGAAAATTGCGTCATTCCATCTATCCGAGGACAACTAGAGTCGGCGACACATGGAAGAATTTTCAGTCAAATCAGCTTCTGGTTAAATACTTATTCAATAGTTTTTGAGATCGCTAATGATGGCCGTGTTCAAGCCGAACGAAGCTGCTAGCCCGCTCGCCGAGCAATTGTATGTTATTGATTGGATCTATAAGTAAGAACCAATCATTGTTTAATTGTTCGGCGAGCAGACTAGCTGCTTTGTCGACTTGAACACGCCCAATGTTTCAATATCGGGATCCCGAAATTCAAGATGGCGGATCCAATATGGCGGACCAGAATTAAGGAAAACATGTATACCGATATATTTCGTGTAAAGTTTACTCAACATTGTCCATTCTATTGGATACGCCATAGTTACGAGTGTTTCTGAAGACGTTTTCTTTGCTCAGATTTGAAAAGTAGATTGATTTTCTCGCTCCTTCCTATTTTATTCACATCTGACTCGTCGTATCAAATCAACCACATTTATATTTCAAATTCTAACACTAGAAATTGCATCAATGATTTCGAAAGCTGTCACTTGATTATAACTCGCACCCATGATGTTTTTTACATGTAGTGCAAAAATCACAATTTTTCATATTCTGGTCCGCCATCTTGAATTTTGGGATCTTGATGTTGAAATATTATTGACGATCTCGAGGACTATTGAATAGGTATTTAATCAGAAGTTGTTCCCTTACGAAAAAAACACTCAATTTTGGGTGTAAAAATACCCTCAAAAAACCCTCAAAAGTTTGGTGTAAATTCGGATCGTCAATTGACGATCAACACCAAAATGAGGGTTAACCTCAAAAGAAACCCCAAATAGAAGTACCCTCAAATCATTGTAACTTCTAAATATGAAGGTATTTCTCGAATGAGGTAACCCTCAAATGGAGTCACTCCCAAATATTATAGTCACCGCAAAATAGGAATATATAATTATGAAATTGCATATATATATATGTTGTTGATGGTCACACTAACTTTTATTTTGAATTGTGTCAAGTAATGGTGACTGTAAATATGCCTTGGAATGCACTTGATAATAAAGTATGAAGTAATTTCTTGAAAAAATATACAAGTCAGAAAATTCCTAATGAATCGACGCTTAGAAAAAAATATCTTAAAAAATGTATTTACTCACAATCAGTTTCAGAGATGAATAACATTCCTGTAGTAACATAAATAAACATTATAAATATAAAAGACAATTTTTTACAAAAACATATTTTGACATATAGGGGAACCCAGG
>NJRP01000041.1:1334321-1351506 GCA_003063835.1 Aphaenogaster floridana | reverse complement strand
GAAAAACAATAATTTCGTCCTTTCAAACTATTCTTTTGTAGTAAAGCTTGTATTTTCCTTATAGCGGACATTTCAAAGAATATTTTAGTGCCAAACAAAGTTCATTTATTTATTGTTAATACGTTATAAACTTGTATAAACCTTAGTGTTCCCGTTATGCCCCGGGTTCCCCTATCTTGCATATATAATGCATACTATTTTACATATATTTTGCATATGAGTATATACTGCAGTATAAATATGTTGGATATTATAAATAATCTAAATCTTAGTTATTAATTGTTGTTTTCCAACAATAAATTTCTGCATAAAAAATCCGATGTCTAGTTATAAGTGTTTGAAATATATAATTTCTAAAAACTGCTTTCTTTAAATGATTGTGCTGCGGAAATTAGCGATCTGAGGACATTTTGACATTAGGAAAAGTTATTGTACTTGCCTAGCACAATCCGGCACAACTTTGAAAAATTCAAAAATGTGAAGTTTTTTCTTACCCCCCTACCCTCTCGGGCCAATTTTTTTTCAACCCTTGCATCTTTTGATACATTTCTAATCGTTTTTCTGTTGTACTCGTTTAGTACAACTACACTACGCTTGCAGAACTTCGATAAATGCGTTGTAAAAATAGTTTTTTGTTATTTTGTATTTGAGGTTCAACATTTTTTATTTTTTAAATGAAAGGAAATATAGTTTTTTTTTTCAACGACACAATGTGGCACAATTATCATCTATCTACCGAAAAAATTGGGTTCGATTCGACAAAAGTGCGGGGCTAGTATAATTTCGTTTTTATTTTTTTCTTAATTGTTATTGAAGTTATTGATCTCGCGTTTGCGGCACAAGTCAGCACAAACATTGCACAATATGGCACAATAAAGAAAAATTCAAAATTCGAAAAGTGCGGGGCTGTCAAAAATTTGGTTTTTTTTATTTTCTTGAGTACGCTTCGAGTTACAGAGTTGTGATTTGCGGCACAATACGGCACAAACGTAGCACAATTCAGCACAATTCATAAAAATATAGAATTCGAAAAGTGCGGGGCTAACTTCATACAAGTTAATATCTCACGCCAACTTCACGCGCAGCGATCGCGCAGAACTGCGGCGAGACGCCCGTGGCTGATGGCTCTATTTACGCGAATCCGAGCTATAGACTGAACTCACATTTTCATATTTCAGCAATGGCTGAACCGATTGAGGTCTAACGAATCACCGAAATGATTCGAGTAATAGAAGATCGTTATATACATATCGAGCGTTTATTAATAATTATAATTAATTTGAAGGAGTAGAATGTTCACACCGTACATTTATTTTATAGTGGACATTATGTTTAATATTTCGTGATAATAGCAAATCGATCAGCATGTCTTGGAATTTGTTTTTTGTGACATATACCACGTTGTATTTACAAAAAATCGTTGTGGTATCATTCGTGTAGCGAGACTCAAGTTGGTAGATAGTGGCGTAAATTGCTCCATATATCGTCACATTATCCTTTGAAACACTGTCGCGATTCGCGAAGATGTCAAACGCGATTCAATCTCTACGAGCAATGAAATTATTAATCAGTCCATGCTATTAATCAATTTCGACTACTGGTTTTTAAGCGTATCGAAGTAACAGCTATTTATTAAAGTTTCATTGATTTATTTATTGGTAAAAATCGAAACGATAGGAGAATTATAAAATGTTATTTTATTACAATATTGTCGATAATTATTTTTTTAACTTAATATTTAGACACACAAATATCTCACATTGGATCACTTTGATTTTTTTATTTACTTACGAATGTAGTTTGCATACCATTTTCATATTGAGATTGTGCAATAATTCGCAAATCGCCGGATCGATTGATTTAAGTGTGATTGAAAATCACGATATATTGACCTTTTATTAATAATATATGTATTTCGCGAGATTTATGCGTTCAAAATGTATTGCACGCGCGCGCGTGTGTGTGTTATATTAAATTTTGATTGTTTTCGGACACGTTTATCGCGTCGTGATTAGCTATTCAACTTTATTAGTTAAAATTATCGATGTCATTTCTGCATTTTTCGATTTAATTAAATTGGAGAAAGATCCAAACTACAATGTAGAAGTAAATATCGATCTGATTATCATTGAAGAAATAATTATCGCCCATAAATATCATAAAACAGTAAATTATTTTTCATTTCTATCCACTTCGATATATTTCAAATGTACAAATTGCGCGAAATATCTATATGATAAATAACTGTCATAATCTCAATAGGAATATGATCGTTACGTTGATCGCGGGAAACTCACGGTTATGGAAAAGTTATTATATTCTGGTGATTAGTGTACGCGCGAATGTAAAAAGAAAAGGATTATAATTATTTTATGTGAACGCCACAATTGTTTTTAGTAATACTGATCATCTTGGGTGCTGTTGTAACTTATTGTTAGATGTCTTCATGTTTTACAGATCAACAAGTAGCTGCGTTACAATTCCGCCGCTGCGCATCGTGTCGGTGAGTTACATCAACTTTTATTTTAACCGACATAATGGATCTGTGGATCTCAGATATAATTTGCTCTGTTGATAGAAAAGAGACACAAGTAAAAAATTAGCTTTTTTGAGATAATGAAAGGAAATTGACCTAAAAACTATATATATTTGTAAATTGGAGCTTGTTTGCTTATATAGAAAAATATCACAACTTTGATAAGGGATGAAATTTACATTATACTAAAGTTGCAGTATTCGAATTTTGAAAACTCATGACATAGTTTTAAAGAATATATTATAATTGAAAGTATAACATGGAAAGAAAGTGAAGTTATGCGTATTCACTATTCTAATTTTAAAAAAACGTTGTTTTAATTCAGAATGTTAAAATGTACTTTACCGAAAAATTGCTTATTTTGAGATGTGTCACTTTTCTATCAACGAAGCGATATATACATATAATGACGGAGGATGTATATCTATCAAGGAATTACAAATATATTTCTTAGATTTATTGGAATAAATTAGAACAGACTAATATTATATATATGTTTAATCTTGGAATGTATGCGATCGTTCGTCAATTTATTTTATATAAAGATACACATATATGGAATATATTTATTTGCGCAAATTGATATCTTATAAATCAAATTAACTAATTAAATAATTAAATTACTAAAATCGAATCAAAATGCTAATTGCTAAATATATTTATTTAAAATTTATAAGATAATTTCGCACGTATACATTATAAATGATAGTAAATATAAAATATATTTAACATTTGGTTTTTTGCTTGTCAGCAGATCGTTTCAAAAGTCGTAATAGAATCGTAATCAATCGAATCAGCATTGCTATTTATTGCTATTTATTTCGCTCGATCTCGTTACACTGTTTTCGACAGTCGCGAGTCATTATCGCGTAGCTGAGTATAATTGATCAGGTGACGATGATTAGATGCTTTCGATGAGACACAACGGCAATTAGTTCGCGCCGTATCGTATTGGTGACGCGTAACTCTCTTTAAAGGCCGATCGATAAATCTCTCCCACTGTCAATAGTGATCCGGCTTTGTTTAATGTGTGCCGATCGGCAGCGCACAAAGCGCGATAGAAGTTATTCCGGGTGGAATTTATTTATCGCGACGGGACGCGCTTTTGTATAGCGCCGACATTATCCTTTCCGTCGCGGCGGTTTTCACAGAGAGACACCCGCTTACTTTCTAAATTTTTCCGATGATGCAGGCGAGCGAAGGGTCTACTTGTCCCACGTGCGTGGCGGCACACGCGTTTGATATCGGGAATATAGAGCGTATGAAGAAAAATTAATCGGATTCTAGTGCATGTTTCATGTTTGGCGCTATACATGATTCCATTGGAAATTGAATTTTATCTGTCCAATAAATTAATTTCATCGCTCGATAATTGGTTTAATATATTAATTCTTATCTACAATGTTAGCCATAGGAATGCACATATTCTTTTTCGACATGTTCTATAATTGTTTAATATATTTTAATATATATATATATGTAATCTGTTTTATACTTTTTGGAAGCTCTTATTTTCTATCTTCTTATTTATAAGTTAAGATATATCGTTTCTTGATCAATAATGAAAATTCGTATTCGGAAGAAAACGGCAGTAATGTCGCGAATTAAGAATCACACAAGATGTCATAATAATAAAATGAAGTAAAGCGTACTCATAATAATATCTACTTTTATATTCGAAGCGTTTCTTCTGAAATAATTTGTAAATGTACAGGTATGAGTGAAATGGCCAGCAGAACTCTCAATTTTTCTCAATAGCTGATATTTGCATAAATCCGACACGCATTATTAAATTTCTGAAAACAAGTAATATTTCGTTCACGTTTTGATTTTGCCATATCATCAATTTTGATAAAACATAGCGTATCAATTTTAGTTAGAGCTGTATTTCACGATGAACGTGAATCTCTTAATTATTTCTTTAAATAATATTTCGTTTACTTGAAAGAAAAAAAATAATCTACATCCGTACTTTTAGATTATTATTGACCTTAGCATATATGCACAAAGACTGTTCGACGAAAAAATCAGTACAGGACATAAAATCCTTTTACACCGAGGCTTCAATTAATCTCAATTAATGCGCATACGTGTGCACGCGTGCACGTGTGATTGCACGAAGCGCTATCTTTTGATAGCACCTTCGTCGTGCGGGCACGTACATGATCGCGCGCGCCGATTGTTATTTCGTTTTTTAATTAGCCCGAATGAAGAAAGCTCGCGCGCTTAACATTCGAATGAACTACTTCTGTGCGCCGGCCGATAATTAAGATTGATGGAGAATACGAATGCGTAATTGCGCCGGACGCGGCGCTTTTTTTCGCGCGGTGCGCGCGTACTTCATCAATCACCAGGCATTTTTTGAGCTCTGGGCCGCGCCGCGCTACCCCGCGCCGCATCGGTGCAGCACATTCCGCGCGCGCCTCGCTCGTCCAGCCTCGCTATATCGAGGCAAAGTAATTGGCAGAGAAGTGTCGATGCCGTCTGCCGTCGGAAAAAATATCGGTCTCCTTCATCAATGGTGTCGCCATTGGTTTAGAGAAATTGCGGCTTTTAATGAAAGCTCCTAGGATTTTTCAATTTAAATGTACCTGTTGCGCGTTAAATCAAGATTTACGAAATATCATAAATTAGGTAGCTCGGGCGAATGGTTATTGCTCTCAATAACTCTCTATCGGCGTTAGGAGTTAATATTTCTCTTAATAGTATACAAGTCTATGAATGGAACGACATTTGGATGAATAAGGCCGCTTAATTTGAGGCACGTTGAAGATAACATTTCTTGAAAATGTGAGCGATTTAATTTATTGTTGAAGAAATCATAATATATTTTTGAATCCCAAGACAAAGGTGTTGAGAAGCATCTGAATAGTCCAAGTGAGATCACGATACCGCGATAGCATTGTAGCATTCTTGGGTGCATTCGCCATGGCGGTGGCAAGGGAGAAGAGGAGTCGCCAGATGCGAAGTTATTGTGCATGTGCATGCGAGGGCGTGCAACCAAGCCGCCGCTCATTGTGTGCGCGCAACATGCGTCCGATGCAAATGGGACTTCTTTCTCCAGGTAGGATCGCAGGTGCGCGATGGAACGCCTCGCGAATTTGCACCGTTGTAATGACCGCGTTAACGATTGCGTTCCTTGGCTGATGATCGTTCGCGAACGACTCGCCTTCCTCGGCCCTTTTGTTACGTTCCGCGACAGTTTTCTAAGCTTGACGAGCAGATTTTTTTTACGAGGAAAGTGGAATAACGAGAGATTGAACCTTATCTCATTCAAAAGATAAAAAAGAAAACCATTACGTTGATGTTTTTCGTTTAGATTGTTTTTATATAAGCGAGACGACTTTGCAGTAAAATGAATATATAAGTATATAAATTTCAGGGTTGGGAAGTAATGTATTACTTATAACGCCGTTATTGTTACTTTTTTATAGTAACGATTTGGTAATGATGTTGTGTTTTTTCATAACGGTAATGGTAACGCCAGGATTGGGACAATTACTTTTGAAAAATAACTCGTTACCGTTACTCGTTATTCATTCAAAAAAGTTACTCGTTACTTTACCCGTTACGTAACAAGTAAAAGTAATGCGTGACTTTCGCGTTGCTTTTCGCGCGTTATTTTCGCATTAATTTTATTTAACGTTTTTTTAACGAGTAACGAGTAACGGTAACAAATTACTTTTCAAAAGTAATTTTCTCAATCCTGACATTACCGTTACCGTTTTGAAAAAATGTAACGTCATTACCGAATTGTTACTATAAAAAAGTAAAAGTAACGGTGACTGCATTAAGCCCGTATCAGACTAGAGATTGAGATTGAGATTGAATTGAAATTTAACCAATCAGAAGAAAGAAAACGAATTTCAAGTTTAGTGAACTTTGCTTTGTGTGGTCAAATTCCAATCCAATCGCAATCTCAATCTCTAGTCTGATACGAGCTTTACAAGTAACGCGTTACTTCCCAACTCTGATTAATTTATATTTATAAATATAAAGAGAGATAAATTTCAAATTAAAGCTATTTTCCGCTGATTGTCTAAGCTGTATTATGACCAGGATTTGATTCTATTTAAAAGTATAAAAATTTGGTATTGCAACACTTTTGCAATATATCCTGCAATATATCCGACTAAAAATAGTTGGAACCGATACATTGATTGCTCTCACATAAAAGTACGTATAGCTTTTTACCAATTTCAAACAGCGGAAAAAAAGCCTCTGAGAGAGTTTGATGGAAATCAGCGGCTGTTGGCGGACGCGCGACGTCGTGGGAGAACTCATAAACGCGAGCACGCACGTCGAAGATAAACATTACCTACCGGCGATGCCGGGCCGGAAATTGTGCCGGGAAAAATATGCAATAAATTCGTTTTGCCCGCGGTAGCAAATCACGCAGGCGGTAGCCAATCACGAGCGGTTAAGCACCGCGGCCGCCGGCGTGCCGTTATATTTCGCGTTGCCAACGAAAATAAATCGTACCGCGGGTTTACAATGTAGTATATCATAATGTGCCGTGGCGTCGTAGCGCGCCCGATAGGCGGTTGAATTTTGCATGAACCCTCTCGAACGAAAGAACAACGCGTCTCAGCGTAGCGGTGCAATTTTTCGAAGTGATAAAGATTCTTGGATGATAAATATCTATCGCCAATCAATAAATATTAAGTAATAACGAATATTGTAAATTATAATTTTTTATTACGGTATCATAAAAAATTAATTTTAATGCTTTTTAACTGTAAAATAGATCATGAACGTATAACTTTTTGTTTAAAATTATCTTATGAGAAATACTGTTTATTAATAATTATTAGAAATAGGTTGAAATTAATAAATATCTGAAACTAATAAACACAAAATTAATAATTACATAGTTACAGAAGAAAGTAAACAAATACAATGAGAATTGAATCGAATCTTTTTATACGTAGATATTAATATAAAAGCTAACAATTGAAAATTTAAACAGTAAGAAGGAACATCGGCCATTTTTGGAACGACTTTATCAAATTATGATTTGATCTATTTTGTAAATGACCGAAATGGGATGAAACTAAGCCAACGAATTTGACAGCATTTATTTCGCAGATGACGCGACGCGATAGAGAGCTTTGGTTTTGGCAGTTTTACGGAGAAATCGAAACGATTTAATCGCGAGATAATTATCGCTCGTTCGTCAAACACGCTCGTCGATATAACTCACTGCGCCGGCAACGAGCCCGAAATTAATGTCAGGCTCATTGAGCAACTTAATACCTGCAAATCAGGCCGGCGTTGACGTTTATTCGTCGGCGAATGTTCGCGGTGGCCACCTGCCGCCCGTGTTTATTCGTTGGTTAATAAAATGACACTCGTAGTCCGACGAGCCATGAAGAATCTGTTCAAACGAATACGTGCGATGCGAGGGGTTAATTCCACCCCTTTCGAAAAATTTGCCACGCGATGCGCATAAACACGTAAATCGTCCGATATAAGTACCATATACCTTATACCTAACCTAACCATATACATTCTTTCACTATTATAGATTCGTTTCAGGATCTATGTGTGATGTAGAAAAATATGTACATGAAATTTGACATATACAGGGTGTCCCATTTTAACTTAGACAGCAAAATATGTCGGAAACAAAGCATTTTAGAGAAAAATGTTTCATACAAAAGTTATTTGACTTCGAGAGGGACATAAGATGGGTCAAACGAAATTTTTCTAGGTGGAGGCGTTTCGGAGATTTGAAGGTGACCTTTGATTTTTAAAATAGAATTATATGATTTTTTAAAAATATAATATGATGCCTCTATTCTGCACATAAAAGTATTAAGGTAGTTATCAAAAAATCAATAGTTTGCGAGATATTTTACATTTTATTCTGATATATTTTGACATGAAATATAAAATATCATGTAAACTATTCATTTATTGATAACTGTATCTTAATACTTTTATGTGTAGAATAGTAGGATGAATCAATTGGTGTAAAGAAAACACATGGTTGCTTTTAAAAAAATTATCCAATTATACAGTTACATTTTTGAAAAGCAACTATGTGTTTTCTTTACACCAATTGATTCATCCTACTTTTCTACGCATAAAAGTATTAAGGTACAGTTATCAATAAATGAATAATTATTACATGATATTTTATATTTCATGTCAAAATATATCAGAAGAAAATGTAAAATATCTCACAAACTATTGATTTTTTGATAACTACCTTAATACTTTACCTATGTGCAGAATAACTAGAGGCATTTTTTATATTATATTTAAAAAATCATATAATTTTATTTAAAAAATCAAAAGTCACCTTTAAATCTCCGAAACGCCTTCATCTAGAAAAATTTCGTTTGACCTATCTTTTGTCCCCCTCGAAGTCAAATAACTTTTGTATGAAACATTTTTCTGTAAAATGCTTTGTTTCCGACACATTTTGCTGTCTAAGTTAAAATGGGACACCCTGTATATAATGGCTCAAAAATAAAATAGAAAAAAGAAGATTATACAAAATTGAAATTAACAGATTTCGCCGTGAATAAAGATTTAATTCTCTGAAAGGACAAGTCACTATTACTTAACTATATAGTGATATAAATATAAATCATAGCAATCAAACCAAACATTTAGTCTGCATGAACTTCCGAATTAACAGTCATAAAGAAAATTTGTTTGTGAATCAGAGATCAATCGGTGCGTATAACAAGCGAGGGAATTAGTATTTCACTTACTCCTCCCTCCATCGATGCAGTCCAAATTTCGCGTAATCTCGCTGGCACGAGCTTTAATATGTAAATCCGTCGATGCAACAACTGGTTCGTTTGAGGGTATTATTATCGATCGGCATGTTTCGGCACGGTAAATCAGTTATCATCGTGACAACGGTATTGTTCAATTATTGGTGGAAATAAATTAACTCGTGGTCTCGCGCAGTGACGAAACTGCCACTTTTGAGATAAAGAATATAAAATGGTCCAAAGTTGCGCAAGAGAGGGAGGGGAGGGACAGGATTAATCGTAGTTGTAAGAAGAAAGGCTATCTTTATTATAATATTTATCGCAACTATTTCAAGTAGGAATCTAAAAAACGCGAGAAATGTAAGAGACACGACATTTTTATTTTAGCCATCCGTATCTGTGTTTGTAAAATCAGATGCGATTACAGATCTCAATACGAAGAGAATTGGCATTCCATATTCAAAACAAAAAACGTGAAAATCGATAATATTTGCAGATAATTATATTATTGGTCATCTATCCAAAACTTTGAGCGCATTACTAATATTTTTTTATGTTAAGAAATAAACTAACAGCGAAAACGATATAGATTGTTGAAAACCGTTTCAAAGATCTTTCAAAGATCGTGCAGTCGATTTCCGGTATTCACGGGCGTTGAAGTTGCGAGCGTTGAGATCAAGGAAGTCGAAGGGAATAGAAGACATCGAAAGAGGAAAAATAAATAAATTTAAAGACACGACAGTCTCTGTGGGAGATACCGACAGCCATCCCCGCGGGCGGAAAGTGCAAGGCGGCAGGGAGGATGCTATCAAAGCAAAGGGCGGTGACGGCAGTTCACACCGTAGACTTGGCGACTTCCTTCGTCGCGGCTGCACTCCGGGCTTTGTTTCCTCTCGCTTTTCTCGTGGATTCGCTCGAGCGCAGGAGGCGTACGCATTTTCACCACTCCGCGATACCTTTTTGTCGATTTTCCTGCGTGCGACTTGTACGAAAATGCAGGCGATGCGCCACCGAGACGCATCGACAAGTAGGCGTCGCGTTGCGGGAATACGTTGCAAGAGAAGCGAATATTATGCTTGCGAGAAGTATGCAGGAGAGAAGAATAGAAGCTGTCGGGCGGAATTTTTGGAAAATTCTAGCAAGAAAAGATTTTCACGATCGCGCTTCTTTCGATGGCCTCGTAGATAGTAATCCGGGAATATCGTCATTATTTTTACCACAAGATTTTTTGATTATTCAAACGGATATTTCTTAAATATATAATTTTTATTTGTACATATATTATCGTTTTTAGAATTTTTTATTTTGTAGTAATGTAGAAATTAGAAATGAGGCCGTCAATACAAAATCATAAGAGGATTGAGTTAAGCAATATATTAAAAGTAAATCAAATTATGTAAATTGTATATAAAAAATTACTGCAAACACGTATCTACAATACGGAAAAATAGGAATATTACACGTTGTATAATTGTCATAGTGTAAAAGCGATATCGAAAGGTTATAAAAGGCAAGCTCGTGCAGAAAACAAGATTTTTAGAATTTCTACGTTGATCGGGAGAAATTTCTATTTCGCACTTCGAGGTAGATGGATAAATACATCAGTGTGATATGCTCTTGGTGCACTTTTTGGCGTGACATTATCTTCGTCGCGCCCCACGATATTCGATTGAAGTTCTTTTTCTGTCTTCTTTTTTCATTTTTCATCGGCGACTCTGTCGTTGGCGAGGAGTCGATTTCTGGCACAGCGATCTCGGCAAAGAATCGTGCCAAGCTGCAGCCTCCGAGGAATCGATTGTTAGCTTTCGTCTTTTTCTTCTGCGTCTTTTGCTATTTCTTCTCTCTTCTCGCCTTGTTATATACCTTACGTGCACTTCAGTGATACCAGGATACGTCCTTTCAACTTTTATTAACGTTAATCTCCATTATTGTTTTTTAAAAATAACAATTTTTAATATCTGCAATATCCTTTTTTGTGCATGTCTGCACTGAGAGAAAAATGTTCCAGTTATATCAACGAAACATACAAAAATGCATTATACCATGCTGGTTATATCAAACAGAATTTCTAGTTAACGTGATTGAATTTCTAGTTATCTCGATATTTTATGGCTACATTCTTTGATAGACTTAATTATAGGTGTCTGGTTCGTACTTTTCCGATTGAATTTACCAGATTTCCAATTTATGCAACCAGATGATTTTTCTCGTGTAATTAATCATTATATTAGAATATTATTGTATACGCCATTATTTTTAAAGAATTCTAAAAGGTTAATATGAAAAGTTTTAACATAGGATTATAGTTCTTCGTGCATAGAAAACAGTAATATGGTCAGTTTATTGAAAGTAATAAATATATACAAAAATGCAGTATTTTACATCAACGTACTGGTTGATATATATAAATAGATATTTTTTAAATAGTATTTATGTAATGTTTATGTACTGATTAATATATGTATATATATTTTTAATATTTATATAATTGGCCAGTTAATTAAAAGTAATAAATATACAAAATATGCAATACGATGTCAAATATGCAATATTTGACATCAACGTATTGGTTAATATATGTATATAAATATATATATATTTCTTTATGATATTTATATAATAGTGCATTAAGATTGATAATGTAATCAAATATCATCTTGGTTCATAACTTAGCGATTTAGAATAGCGTACGAAATATGGAGAGATACCACGAATTTCTAATTAATATATGCGGAATAGAATGGAGTAACACGACTAATGAATATACCGCGAGCATCGCGACAGAGGGTTCATGACGTTTATCTATCCGCCTCGAAATATCCATCAGCTAGTCTGTTGGTATTAATTAACTGTCAGTTGGTACTGAACAGCTGCCGAAGAATTGATTTGAAGGATAGCATAGCATATAATATGCGTTGATGATTGATAGCATAGAGAATGTAGATATTTGAGACTGCAAAAATGATTAATAATCCAATTATTAAAGCTATTAATGAAATTACTAGCAATCCATTCTTATTATCAATCTTTCTGTATCCTTTTAAATTTAACTTAAATACCAGTGAAATTATTTAGAGAACAACTCTATCAGTTTTCTTATAACAAGAAAGATACAATAATAAGGAATATGCACACGTACATTTGGCAAATTCTTTATATTAATTCATTTGTATATCAGTTTTATATCCCCTAAGATCTTAATTGTTTAATTAATATGAAAATTTGATTATATAATTTTAATTATTTAAACAAATTGGAAATCACTAAGTCGTGATAAGTAAAACAGGCCAACACGAGCAAAAAAAAATTAATAAATAAAAAAAGGTTGTTAAATTAGTTCATAGAACGTATAATTTGTCAATATAAAATTAACAATAATTAGCGGAACATGTTTCGACTTTACTTAGTCTTCATCAGTCGCGATAGTATGTATAATGAAACAATTTAGAATTAACATTTATATTAAAAGAATAAAATTAATGTTCGGAGTCATTGTAGATAAATTAAATAAATATAAACAATTACTATGTACTAACGTATAAAGAGTTAGAGAATGAGGTCAAACAAAGTGATGTAAAATATAATTAGATTAAAATAGTAAAATATCATTATGGACATAACTTGCAGTAAAATTTAATTGTGGTCCATTTAATTATTTAATTTTCCTAAAGTACAGTGCAAAGTAACTATTCTTAAAACTTCCTTTGCTTACGCGTGACTATTGATTTACGATGATGTCGGTTTTATTCGCGATCGATTGCAAAGCGTTTCGAGGAAAATAATGCACATCACGATCGCACATTAATCGCCATAACGTGTTATATATGAATCTTTCCGTTCGGACGCGGTAGGGATGAGAGGTGATTTAATAAGGCCATATTTCGCATTGATTTATAAATATACCCCGCGAGATTCCACGTAAACTTGAGCTATTCAGCTAATTGCTCCACAATATTGAAATAACAGCGATGTTTAGTTGTATATATTAATAGATGCCGGAGAGACTATATATATGCGCAAACTACATCTTACGAGGACTATATATATAATTATAACCGATACGATATATATTTAATACACACATTATTGGAATATAACGTAGCAATTTTTAATTTTCCTTAATAATTTTTAATTTTTTAAAATAGAATCATTGTTAATTCATAATTTGCAGTAAGTGATATGTCTGACGAGTGATTATAAAATGATAAACGTTAACATGCTATTTCATTATTTTAATATTAATTTGAAGCAAATGTCAAAATTGCAAGTTTCATTTTAAATACGAGATATCACGAAGCTTGCAAAATGTACACGTCTTGTATTTTCAGATGCATTTGATGTACACTTTATGTAAAAAGAAATCTATACGGCAAGACTAATGATTAAATTTGCATGAAATGTCAAGAAGCAAATTAGAATGTCGAAATTAAGAAGTGAGTTAGTGTCTTTTTAGAGCTATGTACATAAGAGCTATTTCGTCCTTCGAGGTGCGGTGGACTTGCCTTCTTCCTTCTTCGTTTCCTCGGCTGTAAATAACCATCAGGGCCGTCCATGACACGTGAAAAATCCAACGGTCCGGTTTCCTCGGCGCAGCTCGGCGCCGCGGCGCGCCGCGCGCTTGTTCCCCAGATTTATCGATTACAAATTGCACGGCTATCAATCGCCTAATGATACTCTCATGAACGCGTGCGCGCGCCGGCCGCTCGCGAGATGTATTTATGAATCGATGCGAAATATAGCCTTATTAAATCACCTCTCGCCCCCGCCGAGACCGGGAAGATTCATACGTAACGCGTCGCGTTTAGCGGCGATTAATGCGGTTATCTGCGATGAGAGTGTTATTTCCCAACGGTCGTGAGCGAAAATGTTTCGCCATCGCTGCGCCATTATAAGACCACGGATCTATCGCGACTATAATATCGATGCTGTTAAGTGAAAAACAGACCCATTTACCTCTTCGCGTGTTGGGACACGCGTTCGCGTTGATGCTGTAAATAAACCACGCGCCACGCAGCAAATGATAATCGTTATTTTTCTCCCCCACGGTACACTCGACGGTGCACTCGCACGAAACGAAGGAAACTTGACATCGCCTGAATAATAACGCATGCAAATTTCGCGAGAGCCGAGTACGCGAGCTCGTCTCTCTTAAACAAAGGGCGACTTCACGTTAATATCGGATGTATGGTGACGACGTTGCATAAACGTCGTCGCCGACTTCGAGAGGCGGACGGTATGCAAAAATTATGCAACCGCGGTAAACGCAACGCGCACCACCGGCTTGATTTAGCGATGAATACTTTATTACGAAGGACAGAGTCGTGTGCATAGCGAAGACAATTTATCGACGGCGAAGGGACCGGATGAAAAGCACACACGACGGGGCGTTCTTCCGCACGTCGTCGTCGCGGTTGTGCCGCGCGTGTTCTCGCCGGTCGCTTTATATCGCGCATTCGAGAAACTCGGAAGCAACGAAGTCGACTCGTAACGACAATTGAAAGTCCGATTCGCGAATTTATTCAGCGGCAAACGCGGTTACCGCGCGGAAAAGATATCGCGGTGTGTTTGCTTTTCTCGTGAGCGCATAATGCACCAGTCGTGGATTGATGTGCGGCTCCTCCGCGACGCCGCCGCGCGATTTGCATTACGCCGAGAGAGTCTGCGGGCTATGAGTCTTCCGTGATCGAGTGCCACGTGAAAGCAGTACGGTAAAGGAAAATTAGCCCGACGCTTTTTCCGAATTAACGAGCCGTGTACGTGGAAAGGGTTATTGATGATTATTGTACTGATCATCAGGATTGCTTCTGCCCGCATTCTTTTTAATAGAACATTATTTCATCCTGAAACTTTAATTTTCTAAATCGCCAGTAAATAATTAACATATGTAATAAATTGTAAGACGACCCAACTGGCAAGAGATGATATTCTATTTATCACTACGTATCAACATTAGCCATACGGATTGTGATCCTCTACGAGTAATAAATTTAACCCTTCGAGGCCACACTGGGTGGCGGCCACCCAGACAAAAATTCAGCCCCGATATTTTTAAGATAGGTTTTATAATCAGTGTCTCTTTACCTAGAATCCCTAGTTTGAGTCCCTCTTTCGAAGATCCGTGCAGTAGAAAGGCTTTGAGCCATGTCAGTTATGTTTGATAAACATTTGAAAATGATTATGGGTGTGACGTATTTTTTCCCTTAAAATAACACCATTTTTACATAATTTCCTAAATAGGCGCTACTTAATATCGAATCTTTAAAAAAATACGAATTTTTAAATTAAAAAAGTCCTTTTTTCAAATTTTTCCCTTTTCGATTTTTTATAAAAAATTGAGAGTACATTTTGGGTTCTGCACCATACATATTTTTGAACAGCACTCTTAAGATGTTTCATGAATTTTTACAACTTTATTGGTGCACATTAACTGGAATTATGAGCCTTTGAATTCGTCTGGGTGGCAATCACCCAGTGTGGCCGGGGCGTATTAAAAAAAGAGGTGTGGCCTCGGAGGGTTAATATTAATAATGCTAAAGCATCTATAAGATTCTCCTCCCTCCCCCAACCCCCTCCCATCACGAAAACTGTTAAAGAATTTGTTGCAAAAAATATTACCTCAGCCAGTATTTGAACCTGGACCGCCCTATACTCTCTATACTTCGAGCGTCATAGCCAGTTCGACCACCGAGGCATGTGATAATTTCATCCTCTTGTTTGTTCCGTGTATGACATGTGCGTAGCGCGATATCAATTCTTTATCATAATATATCGCATAAAGGAAAGAAAGAATAAAAATAAATATTAATACACTAAGAAAAAAAAGCTGTTGCTTCAATTAAAGTGGTATCACGGGGTGCCAAAAACATAAGTAGTTAATTCAATTGTATTATTAATAGACCTAATATTTGGATTATTAAAACAATGATTGAATTATTGGTTTAAAAATGCAGACATTGGGTCTAATAATAATACAATTGAATTAACTGCATATGTTTTTGTAACCCCGTGATACCACTTTAATTGAAGCAACAGCTTTTTTTCTCAGTGTACGTTTTTGATAAGAACAAGCATATTTTATAAATTGTTTTATTTGAAATTGACAAATTGAAATAATGATTTTACAATTATGTCTTTTATCTCTCGATTGTGTCATAGCAAGATGACCTTCTAGCAATTCAATTCTTCTTCCGTTAATTCCGGTTAAGTCAGCAAAACGCTTGCCATTGCAGCGCTTGCGATCCGTGGTGTTCCTTGCACTTGCCTCCCTCGCGGCTCAATTATGCCTGCATGCCGGACAATATGTAAGTTCGTTTATCTTTATGGGTAATCGCGCGCAATAAAGTGCGCGGAGGCACGACGTTATATGGTAATTATGAGGCGGAACGTCTATGAAATGCTCGCGCTATAAAGCGATCGCGCGATGCACCGGCCATATTGCGCGCCGTGAAAGCACGAGTGATACCTTCGCATAATGGATATCGACATACTGAATATATTCCTGGAAATATCTCGCTCAATTACTCGCTCGGTTTTATCGTTTGGGATACGCCGCGTGACCATTGATACTATTTGCTTAAATTTCGTATGCGGAGAATATTCATGAGAACAATAATTAATTTGCTTCACCACCGAGAATATGCGTTAGATATGCAACAACGCTGGTGTAGACAGAAAGACCATAGTAAAGTAAAAGTTTTAAGATACAAACTGTACTTTCAAGTAATATTAATTTATTTCTGAAGCGTTTTGCGGTGTTATCTTTTTATTTTTATGGAAAACATATATGTACACTGAAAAAAAATGCTGTTGCTTCAATTAAACGTCTACGTCACGGGCTGCCACAAATATAAATAGTTCATTCAATTGTATTATGATTGGACCAAATATCTAGATCTTTTAATAATAAATATTTGTTCCA
>NJRP01000041.1:1300997-1323414 GCA_003063835.1 Aphaenogaster floridana | reverse complement strand
TATGCGCTTTAAGGCCTATCTACATAAGACGCAGAAGTATCCCGGTAAAAAATTTTCATATATAAACATATATAAAACTTGTATAAACATATATAAACATATATAAACATGTACAAACATACATAAACATGTATAAACATATATAAACGTATATTAATATACATAAACACATGTATAAACATATATAATTATGTATATCAAATATGTCCATACATAAAATTGCTCATATATAATCATATATAACTTTTCTATATATACATTTATATATATATGATTATATATAATTATACATGACAAATTTTATGTATGGACATATTTGATACATAATTATATATGTTTATATATCTTTATATATGTTTATATCTGTTTATATATGTTTATATATGAAAAATTTTTTATGGTCGCAGGTCGCAAGGTTAGACGCAACGTGACGTATTTCCGGCCGTCAAAGGTGACAGGCTTCAATACGCAGCACGCACAGAAGTTGAGCAAACCTCAACTTTCGCGTCCTGCGTCGAAGCGGCCAGCCAATCAGGACGTATTCTGTTTATAACGCGGCAACTGTCCATTGTTCTCATGCGATGCACATCGTAGTATCTCGGCGAATCTATGTAGACTACGTAGACGCAAAAATCTTGCGACCTACGACTTGCGTTCTGCGTCCTGCGTCTTTATGTAGATGGGCTTTTACAGCCATATCGGCAGTTTGACGTTTTGCGCTTTGCAGTCATATGAGCAGTTACTTTTTTATGCACTTGGCGTCGACGCTACCGCGTCGCTTAATATTGAGAAGGCAATGCAACGTATTCGGTGTAATTACATGTTTCTCTTATGAAATTGTTTAAAAGATAGAATAGTATGTTTGCTTATTTTTGTGAAATGCGGACGATAAGGAAGCGTAGACTTGCGTTGAAGGATTTACGTTAACGATTTAGGGTTAGTCCTGCGAAATCATGGCGAATCCACGGCGTCCTTCTGCGATATTCGCAGTACCCGTCGCCGGGCTTTGTTATGTATTTATGTGCATATTCGCCTATTTGTCGAGAAATTCCAGCGTCGTGTCGGCTCTAGGGTGCTCACGATTCGCTCCGGGTCTCTCTGCTACATGCACGATCTCGATCCCGCGAAAGCTTATTTTTGTTCCCTCAGTGTGTATAACACACGCGTGTGTCCACATATGTGCACGGGTGCGTGTGTTATACACACCGCTCACATGGTTCTCATACGTGCAGAACTCCTTATACTGCATCGAAATCCGTGCCAAGTCTCAGACACATTTAAGACGATCATATTTTTCGGCGTTTGCAAGGACTATGTTATAGACGTTTTTCCCTTCTTTGAAAACATTTCGAAAAGTAGATGCAATTTTATGTACGGTTCGATGTGTAGGTATGTGTGTACATACCGACAAAATATTAATTTGAAATCTTATAAAATATCATAGAAGACTCATTTACTTCGACCAAACTGGCAATATTTATTTAGTTGATTAGCACAACGTTTCAACCGAGATTCCGGTCCTTATCAAGTGCATAACGTTTCATTTATCTTACAGAAACATTTCGTAAAATTCAAACAATTGTACCAGCAATAGATCAAATTGTATGAACTGAAATTTTTAATATTGACGATGTATAACATAAATTAAGATGAATATAAGTCAAAATTAATAAAATAGAGCACTTACATGATTTGTGCGTCGATTAAATTTAAAACAAAAGTATATTGTCATGGTATAATATAATAAAATAAACACCGTTTATAATAAATTCTTATAAAATATAATCATAAATTTATTAGCCTAATATTGTAAACAAAAATCGCAATCGATTCGTTATATCATTTTCTATGACATGCCTGAAAGATTAATACAAAATTTAAATACTACAGAAAATGAGATCTGTATTTCAGTTTCGAGTATTATTTATAGAAACCGCTGGTAAATGATCTGGAGATTTGTAAGCGATTCCGCATTGTTCATTCGCGCAATTGCATGCCACGCTTTTGTTTGCGGATACGCGAATCGATCTCCAGTCGGATCGCCGTATGCGGTTTAAGCCTTGACCAAGATCGACGGGAATGCCGTGGATTCGGCGCGGTATGACGATCACGTCCGTAATTAATTGTGCGCATAGTCGCGGCTGCACGTTTGCGATCCGTACGCATTTGTGCGCAGCGCGCGAAAAATTTGTTCCGAGAACGATTTGCATACGCGGCGTGTCGACGATTTTAATGAACCTTGTATCTCGTATTGCGCACACTTACGCACGTACGAAAAGTATAACGAAAAAATCTGAAAGCTTTTCGAGAGGATCGCGCTTTTTGTTAAAGAAAAGTTCCTTTCTCTTTCTTTTCGAAGGAACATTAGCGCAGTATTGCGTTTAAAAAGATTTATAAAAGATGTTGCAGGCAGCATAGTGAAGTTCGTAAACATTTATCTGTAAACACATTTATTTAAAAATTTTTGGCAGTAATTCGCAAGTGATAAAAACGCTTGATCGCACGAATCAACCATTACATAGGGCGCAGGAGCGAACCGAGGTATCGAACCATTTATAAAGCGAGTAACGCCCGATAAATCCTCGTTCTTTCATTACTATAAATTCCCGGATGTCGCGGATTTTTGCATCGGTCGAGTCTTTCTCGACTGGTCGGTCGGTCGGGTCGGCTGAAGCAATAAATGTTATATAGGTATATAAAAAATTCAAACTGCGCTGTATATAATCACAATTAGCGTCCTATTAGACGCTGAATGGACCCTCTTATTTACGTCTCGCTTTTAACATATCTACCTCCGCGTGTAAACTAATATCATCTTTATCATGCGAAATTTTCTCTCGTAGCGAACTTACCTTTCATTGTCCTTTATTCGATAAGCACGATTAGTGAATGTAATATAGTGAATGTAATATAGAAATTGAAGCACTAAGATCCGCCATAGCGGTCATAACCGTCATTGGCCTATCTCTCGATTTAAATTGTTTATACATATATGCGGTCTTATCCTAATTATTGTAATATAGAAATGTATCGAAAGTATGTCGCTAATGCATTATATATTTGTCTCAATACGCGTTTTGGGAGAGAATCAAAAGAAGTTTAATTTGTTCATTTATTGTTTGGAAAGTATATATAGAATATTTGTGAACACAATATTTCTTTTTGCAAATTTATTTGCAGCAGAGTTGGGCGTTTACGCGTAAAATATAATAGTCTACATCTACACGTAGACAATGTAAACTATGTTTAACGTGTCATCTATGTAAACTATCAATAATTGATGGATTATCAGACATCAGAGATTTGCATTTTGATTTGCAATTTCGATTTTTCAGTTGTAATTACTATTAAACATCTTCATAATCAATACCACAGTTAAATACGTTTGTTATTTTATAATTTAATTGCTCTTTCTTTGCATTATGCTATCCAACTTATAATAGTTTACATTGTTTATAGTCTACATGAAAAAAGTTCGTATAAACATCACGTAGATAACATGTAAATAATCCATGTAGATGTAATCTTGAAATCTACGGCACAACCCTGATTTGCAGTATCTGACGAAAAACATTTCTATAAAAATAACGTTACCACTTTTAATAACAATATTGATAATAGCATTTCTGGTAATAGCATTTAATGGATAAAAATAGGCACATTTTATTCTATTTTTAAATATTTGCAATAATTTTCCAACAATTTTAATATTATCTTGTCTCAAATCGCTGTTTATGGATTGAATTTTTGATTCTGTTAGCGCGATCGTGTCACAGGAACCGATGAAGTCCTTTAGAATTCCGTTCGCGCTATTTGCACGGCGACGATGGAGGACGCGGAAGGAAGAAAAAGAAATAAGCAAAGCGTGCTGGTCGACTCTTTTACTCATCGTGTGCGCGCGTAAGAACCGTGGACCGTTCCTGGGGTCCCGCGAGGGCCCCGGGGTCATGGCCTTGCCCGTGGCTCATCGTGAGGACCTCAGCGGGATGCCCGTGCTTTCCTCCGTATTAATAACGCGGCCGGGCCACCGCCGGCTATACATTAAGGAAAATAATCATCGTAATCGTGCGTAATACGTTCGCCGCCTGGCGATTTCGCGTGCATTTATCCCGGTAAGAGAGACAAGCTTTCGACGCGAAAAGGGACACCATTGCGTTATTGAAACATTAACCCTTTCGGTGCCGGCATCACCAATTATGGACAGAGCCTTTCTTTACTCGTATGTGCTAGCGTGTAATTTCAGAGTTGATATCGTTGTCTCGATTTATGGGCTTATTTTGAATTATTTGTATCAATCATCACGATCCTTAAGTAAAATAATAGATGATGAAAAGACGTGTTTTATAATATTCGGAGGCAAGAAAGAGTTGCTTTTGTATTATATAGTTTCTTATTTAATTTTTATTTTTACATTTTATACAGTTTACTTTCATACAGTTACAATTATTACGTATTTATGGCAAACAAAAACGAATATCATAATTTTGTGACGTGACACTTTTTTGTCTTTTAGAGAAATTACAAAATGAGATAAAAGCGCATTTTTATATATAGTAAATTTTGTAATGATACGATAATTGCGGTATTAATATCGATAAAAGAGTCAATAAGGGCGTTGCTAATTGATTATGCAGTTTCCTGAAAAATCATAATGAATCGCTGCCAATCAGGTGATCGCAGAATTATCTACGCGCGAACTTCGATTGCAGGATTCCCATGCTTCCGAGGCAATTTCGCAATTACACTCTGTTAATATTACTCTCGTTATCTGGTTCTCGTTGGTCCGCAACTAATGCAATTATTGAATTCGTTTTGAATGATCATTCGGCGCATTACAGGCGTATTTGGAAAAAGACATTATAGTAACGAGCTCGTCAGAGGGTGGGACGTACATGTAACACGAGGACGCGTCGAGAATGCGATAAATTTACGTTTTGTTTGCAACATTAAATTACGATAGATCTTTTTGTATACGATTCATCATGAGAAAAAAACGACATATTCTCGTTTGATTTATTTTAGCGTATTTAACTTTTTCCGTGTATCTCGATTCAATCGAAAAAAGCGTTCACAATCGGCGATAGGCGATAACGTTGGGTCGTAAAGAAAGAAAAGGGCTTAGTGATAATAGTTTCGTAATTACACTTATGATACTTAGTTTATTAACAAAGGTCGGTATTATCATACTGGCGGTTACTCGAGCAATTTGCCTATGTAACTGAATCATTTAATGGAGTTACGAACTTTCTTCATCCCCTACGTCGGAACTTAGACATAAATATCGAGGAAACTTTTGCTGGAACTAAAGGGCGTAAACGGCTCCCGCGGAAGTTGCAATCTAATAGTCTAATAATCTACTTATTACTCGCGGTAATAAACTAATATCGGTGTCCGCCAAGTTACGTATATCCCCCCGCGGCTTAGAAGCCATTAGATTCTTTGGGATTGGATCGAATCCGGTACGTTTATTCTGTACCTCGGAGCTATATTATTGTAAGTCGCACTTCCCTGTTTTTATACGAAGCGCCAATAAACATGCTATTTCTTCAAACTCTTACATCTATTTCATAGAAAAATTAAATTGTGTGCTTAAAATGCGAAAAACAAATTTCCATAGTTCTATACAAATTATATATTTGATATAGATTACGTGGATTTAATTAGATTTTATAATAATGTTATGAACGCAATAATATATAAGTTTATTTTTCATTTATTTTAAATGTTATATATACAGGGTGTTTCAGAATTGCACGGCATTATTTTAGGGAAATATTTTCTAGATCAAAATGAACAAAAAAATTTATATAAACATATGTCCTAAACTTGTTTATTAGTAGATATTAAAGAGTAAAGATTATGTTTAACAGTAAAACATTTAAAGTATGTTTTCGAAGTGGCCTTTGTTTTGTTGAATGCAGCATTCAGCACGATGAATCCATGTTTCTGTGGCACGCCTTATGGCATCAGGATTATTCCTGATAGTTGCTGCAGCTTCTATTATGCGATTTCTTAATTCTTCTTGCGTGCCAAATACATAGGTCTACAATAAACTAAAGACTTATACAAATCTTCGAAGATATTCCAATACGAAATAGACGGGGAATGTGGTATTTATGCACGATGGTGCACCAGCCTACTTTTCTCGCATTATGAATAACTATTTAAACGGCGGCCACTTTGAAAACATACTTTAAATGTTTTACTGTTAAACATAATCTTTATTCTTTAATATCTTACTAATAAACAAGTTTAGGACATATGTTTATATAAACTTTTTTGTTCATTTTGACCTAGAAAATATTTCCCTAAAATAGTGCCGTGCAATTCTGAAACACTCTGTATATAACATTTATATACATACATATATATATATATATATACATATATGTGCATATAAAATACATTATATATATACAAATATTGTATATATATATAATTACTGTTTAAGGTAATACAATTATTTTTCGTCGTATTTATATATTATTATATACAAATAAACAATAACAGTTTTAAATTCCGTTTGTTAACTTTATTTTGGAACAAATTTTGTATTTTAATGTTTTGTGGAATTATTTGTTGTTCTGCAAACACAACGGAACATATTTTTTTCCTCCGGGAGTCTATTTGCTTTCTGTACCGGAAGTATCTGTGTAATTCGCACTTGAGCGGCCAGGGCGAATGTTTGATATAAGCCTCTCGGCCGGGCGAAGTTAATCTTGACGGCCCCCTCGAGCAACGTTCTCGAGCATGCTCGCGGTCCCCCTGTGTGTAAATGTGGTTTGTGTCTTTCGAAAACAGTGTTGGGAAATGGTCGAATAAACTCCTGAATAAGCCACACTATCGTACCTTTGAGAATTATTGGTATACACATATTTCTTTACTTTTCTGCAATTACACATCCATTATAATTAATGTGATTGAAATTTAGGACAGTAGTATATAAAGTTATACGACATAGAAAACCTCAACGTGAGACTCTTAGCACATATTAACTTAGATATGAAACAGCAATACTTTTAATTGCAAAAATGCTTATTCTAAGCTTCTACAATTTATTATGTATTTTTTTAAATTAACGATTTTTTTTTAAAGAGGTGTAGATCGAAAGGGTCGTTTCACGGGGATCGCGTAAAAAGGCTGCATTTTCGAGGAATTACCTTAGGTTTAATAAACGGAAGGAGATAAATTGAAACGCAGAGAACGGGGAAGGAGGCCGGAAAGGTGAGAAAGGCGAGGAGAAAGGCGCGCACGGCCGAATAACTCTTGGCAGAACGGAAAAAGGACCGACGGGAACCGGAGCCGGCAGTTTATGCAGCCATTACCACAGGTGAACGCCGCGAGCGATACGTTGCGTTACGCTGATTTAAAAGCGCTCTTAGATTCGGTGTGCCCACCTTCGTTCCTTCTTTCTCGGCTGTAAAGGCGGCTCTCTTCGTCTTTCTACTTCACACTCACCCTTCTACCGCTATGTAAAGCGCGCATTTATTTTCCTCTCGCGACGCGAGAAATATTGCGGCCAATTTTTTTTCACACATTTTCAAAATACCTCTCCTTTTTTGCTTTGAAATAAGAAAAATAGTTTTGCATACATTACCGATAATAGAAAGCAATTTGGAAAAATTTAGACTTAACTTCGAAAATGTGGATAAGGAGAAAAATTTCTGTCATTCTTCGATGGAAAGGCAAAATACTGTAAAAAACACAACAGATATCCGAGAATAGTTTATTCTTTCAGATGTCTTCAATTTTTCTCCTCGGTTGTATTTTTATGATATTACTATTGTTAGAGGAACTATGTCACTGTTATATTTCTGATAATATAATATTTTGATGATATCAAATGTGAATTAAATTAAATTGAATTTTTTATCATTGACATATTCAATACGTGATTGATGTAATTACGCGATTTTATTATTTTCCGATAGTAAAATTTATCTCACTGTTTTCATGGAAAACGTGTTGTCGCACTTCTTAAAATCTATGCTCGGGAAAGAAAGTTAATAGTTACGGCGGATAGTCGTGCGCTTCCCCATTTTTCTCGGGACTGTCCTTATCTTCGGGATCGTGAGAGATACCGTTGGCGAAACTATTTCCCCCTTTCACCTGTCTATCCTCGGCGAATCCCTAATTGACTGCGGTCAAATCCCGAGCCGAGAGATACCGATCTCGGCCAATTCGATCGAGTGAACCCTCGCTCGCGGATTACGTGGAGACGCGGGGACGCAGGTGGGAAACAACGTTGGCGGGAGGGAGATGGATGGAGATGAAGGTAGAGCAGCCCGTCTCCTCGCCTAGGAGATGGATAACCGACGTCTTCGGGATATCGAGCTCCCCGGCCTTCATAGCTTTCGAGAATCGCACTCTAAACTCCGCGTCTCGTTTATCCACTTCACTCTCCTATCGTATCGCGATGTTACTCCGCGGAACAGAGCGAAAATAATTAATCTACAGGGAAAGCAAAACGTAATGTATACATTCGTATATTTGCAACGCTTAATATTGATATCTCAAATTTATTTTGTTCTGTAGTTTGATAATTAATGAATGCTCTTCTCGGAAAAATCACAAAATGAAATATTCTTTTCTTTTTTAAGTTTGCATTGCGCTTTTATTGCCATTGGATATTTTAATTCTACATCGTTACATTTTTATGTTGTCTCGTGTTTCATTATTATATATTTTAAATGTAAAACTTGTATTAACGCCACCATTTTCACGATGCTATCCGAAATACCAGCGCTACCCTCGTCCCGCTAAAATATAGCGCTTCTTTACGTTACTTGCAAGCAGGGTAAACGCGGCCGAAAGCGCCAGCCGGCTTTATGATGAGCCACCGACTCCGCAGTTTTGAAAAATCGCTCGCCAAATGGCACTGCCTTTTGTTTAAAGCCTGGACCTTCGTCATGCTGGCACAATGGCCGCTGGATTTGCCACGAGCACTGCCGTTCTAAGCCCCGCCGGTTGTTTCTTCGCCGGTGAAACCGGCTGATATTGTTAAGCATTACGGTCATTTCGCCGAAGCCACCGTGAAAAAGCCGGAGAAAAATCGCACAATGGTGGAGTGAGTCAAACTTCGTCCGATCTTTCCTCTTTCATAATTTTTCGTTCACTTTGTCTTAAAAATTCAACCATACTTTATAAAGAGATTGTCCAAAAATATATAACAAAAGAATATGTTTCTTATTAAGAATATTAAGTATATTTTATCTGCCATAGTGCTTTGCATTATCAATTGTTGATAATTATCAATTTTTGACACGTTAAATGTCTTGAATTAAATCTTAAAATAAGATTCAATAAAGTAAAATTATAGTAACATTTAAGATTAGAATAATGAGATTGCATTATTTAATTTCTTGGAGTTCAATTTGCTGAATGCTTTAATATTTTATGTGTCATTTCACTAAAAATTTTTCGAAGAAAGATATATCAAAGAATACACTTTGTATGCAAACATTATTAGAACAATGCTCTTTTCTTTGTAATTTAGTACAACTCCAAAGTCTTATCTTTTAGCTGCAACCTATTTACTTCCTTTATATTAAAATAATGCGTTACTGCGACCGACCTCGTTAAAGCGACGTAAATTATTATATCAGTAAAATATGTTAGCCAATTAGGTGCGTTGTATAAGTAGCGGCTGACGAGTATAATATTCTCTAGTAACGAGTCTTTTTTTAACGAAATTAATTATTTACTTGGTACGTCTTTTATCACAAGTATCCGCATTTTACTAAAGTAGAGCGATGCTGTTTTTTTAATTATGATTAATATTATCGTTCGTGATTTCAAAGTTATTATTCGCGACGCAGAAATATTTTATAGCTGTATCTCAAGACGTCGTGGCCGCATCCGCAGTAAAATTATTTATCGTTCTGTCAGTTTTATCTATATTCGTTCGCGTGCTCGCAATTTTTTTTGTCGATAACCCGGGATGCTTGCATCTTATCTCTCACGTCTAGACTTATGCGATTCTTCATTCGCGACCGACCTTCGGAATTTCCAGTTTGACAGATCTGCTATATTCGCGTGGTATACCATACAAATGAGCTTTATTACGTTTTATTACCTCTACGAGAGGTCGAATACGCGGAATATAAGCAAAAATATCAATTTTTCTCGAACTCAATTTAAAGGCTCGGTTTCTTTTTCTCTCTTTCTCTCTCCGTCCTTCTTCATTCCACTTTCTCTGCCTCTCTCTTCTGGCTCGCTCGCAGTATCCTCTGCTATTTGTATTCGTGCCCACTGTACTTGTATCTAATATAAGAGAACATATTGGATTCCGGGTACGGTGATGTCGTCCAATACCTGTTCTTTATTGGATGTAAGTGCAACGAGCGTAAATAATCTCTTGTGCTCATTTTATTACTCCGCCTACGGTACTGCTTTTACTGCGCATTGTTTGTACGCTTTTATAAGTTAAACAAGACACATGTTCACTGGGACAAGTCTCGCCTATTTAATCAGATTTTATTTTTGCCGGTATCTACGCGTTTTGTTTATGAACTTGTTTTTGTGTCAAATTACATCAAATCCGGAATTTTAGCATTATTAACAATATAATCAACAATGAAATCATCTACTTAGATGCAAATATTTTTATTAGTAGAATAAAATGTAAAACAACTTTTGCGATTTTTAAATGTAATTAGTCACAGAAGAACTCTTTAGATCGAGGTGACGTTAGGGACTATTTTAGCCCCACCCGCTCCTTATTACTATTATTAAATGTAATTAGTCGTACTTAATAATTACAAAGATTGTAAACTTGCATTTATATATGCAAGATTGCACATTTTTTTAAAATAACGCAAAAATAATTTTTTTTCTATCTTTAATATTTTAAGATTCTGTACATACATATATAGATATGTGTATGTTTCAAGTTAGAGATAGAAAATTCAAATATTTTATATTTAATCACATAATTGTCTATTTCTTATCTAAAAAATAGAATTAAAGCAGGAAAGCCAGATTCTTAAAAGCAGGATTCTACAAAAGATGTACAAAATAACTTCGTAGCAAAAAACATTATAAAGATTTTTTCTAAATGAACGAAAACATATTGAAATATTAAACACTGTGTCTATTTTGATTAAAGAAATATTTGTGGCTAAAAATAACAGTTTACGACAATTATTCGAGAACTGTTTCTAATTTGTGTCCGCCGCGTCAAGATTTTCTTTTGTTCACTCAGGATCACGTCGCTCATTCTTTGCATGTCACGAATATTTTATAGTGCGAACATAAATACGGTGCGATATATCGACTGACCGATAGTGTATTAAAATTCCCTGGGAACGCGTCGACGTGGCAAAAATGCCGATATAAAACGGGCACGGCTTAATTAAATGCGTTTAAGTAACTTTTTGTTGCGTGTTCCGCTTCTCACATTAACACCATATTCGTAACAGTAATGGTAATTACATATAATCCGGCATAAACAAATGCAGGGTTGGGAAAGTTACTTTATAAAAGTATCTAGTTACAGTTATAGTTTTTTCATTGAAAATGTAACTAGTTACAGTTACAAGTTATCGATTCTGAAAAGTAACCCGTTACAGTTATAGTTACTTAAAAAGTAACGAGTCGTTACTTTGCAGTTACTTTCTTGAAAATGAAAATATCAAATCTACACTTAGTGATAAAAATTTATTGACATTTAATACAAAATCAATATTAATGATGCTAGGCTCTCGGACATAAAATCAAAGATAATTTGGAAAAAAGCCAATGTAAGTCAATGCCGTTGTCGGGGCAAAAAATAAATTTATTATTCAAAAATACATTATACAAATCTAAAAACTGCAAACGTTTCAACTCCGATTTGAGTCCTCCTTAGTGCATACAATTAAAAGTGATAAATGAAATAAAATTCACGTCATCTCCACAAATGAGAAATACTTACAATTAGTATGTGACTTAAAAGGAGAAAACCAAAAAAAATTTTGTTAGGTAATAGAATTTCACCTAAAAAAATTTTTACCTAAAATTATTACCTAAAAAATTTTTTTTGGTTTTTTCCTTTCCATTCGTAAGTTAATTGTGTCGCATGTCGAGAGCAGTTGGAAGCATGCGCATTGGATTGTAAAGTGTCGATAACGATGTTTATGCACAAGCGCAAGGCCGCCCAATGCAATCTGCCAAAAGTTTGAAATATATATAAAGTAACTATATTAATGTAACACTATTAAATTTGTTACTAGTTACCGAAAATATGTAACTGAGTTAAGTTACAGTTACAGATGGAGAAAAAGGAACGAAGTTAAGTTAGAGTTACCGAAAAAAAGTAACTGTAACTGTAACTTCGTTACAAGTAACGAGTTACTTCCCAATCCTGATTACAAATGCCACAAGTTCAACGCCACTGGCGAAACATAATGTTATCTCAACAAAACGTCTTTATGTAATAATTATGTAACAAAATTTTTCTTAATCTTTATTTAATCCCTAATGGACTTTACTCTACCGGAGTTTTAATTAGAGTGTTGTGTAAACATATTGAAAGTTAAATATAAAAAAATTAGGATCACACATATAGTGACTGTAAACTATGCGCAAATGAATATACAGGAAATCTGTGCGCGTACATGAGAAGATTCATGTATAAATTAAACCCTTTGGCGAGATAAAATAAAGAACAGAAAAATGATTCCAGAAAACTAGGAGGAGGTAAAGACTTGCGATAATTTTTTGATCGTCCGGATTTGGAGAAAATATTTAATATCGAGGATCACGTTCGTACGAGCGAAGCGGTTCCTCGTCGCGGTTTTAATTCTTTCTCGCTTTCCGTTCTTCATATCGTTTTATCATTGTTAATCTCTCTCTCTTTCTCACTTTTTTTCACTCTTCCTTTTTTCTGTCGCAGTATTGGTAGTCAGTCGAGTGTGTACGTTAGATCATATGAAATTCCGCACCGCTCCGTTTCCACAGTAATAAAGTATTTCTGTACGACGGAATTTAATTGGGAGGATCCCGTTAGCGCACCGTATGATAGCATACATCGACTCACATCGCTGGATGCCTAGGGATTTTCCAGTGGACCACCAATCAGAAAAATTTATATTTAATTAGCCAATTGGCGATGTGAGCTATCGGATCCCTCTCATTTAAATCGTGCCCCCGGAGGCTGAATAGCGGCGGGCGTCTTGATGATGTCTCGCGTATGAAAAGTTCGCTACGCCGTCATAAATTCGGCGTGAGGAACAATGCGTGAGGAACAATAAATTCGCGTTTATCCGAACAATGGAGGTCGCGAACCCCGGAAAATCAGCTCGGCGAAATTTGCGGCTGCGCATAACGGAGTATAGTAAATAGATAAAAAGATTACCCCGCCTGTCGTTCACCCAGCGAATAATAGCGTCACCAAAAATCTCGGCGAAAGGCTGCTGTGCTTTGAGCTGCAAGGCCGATAATGTTAATAATATTTTCAGGATCGATTTGTTACTTGAGATTATTTAGATAAAATTTATTAAAAAATTTATTATTATTAACTTGATCATTATTAGATTAAAATTAAAAACTAAAATTATTAAAAATTAAGGAGAGTATGGTTCACTATACGGAGAAAATTTTATATTAAAAATTACTATGTATGGCAGTAGCCGTGGACTATTGCTGGAATTATAAAAATTTTTACTATGTTTTTCATTGTTTTACATAGCAAAAATTTTTATTAATTCCAGCAATAGTCCACGGCTACGCCATACATAGTAATTTTTAATATAAAATTTTCTCCGTGTAAGGATTACAATCAGAATTTAGATAAATTGTTATTTTTCGGTCACTCTAACAAAAGCAATTAGCATAACGACGAGAGTTAAACTAACGTTTATAGTTCTTAGACAGGGCACCGGCAAAAGATCGAAGACAAACGTCTCTGAAATCGATCGAGTTGGCTAGAACCGACGAACAGACGACCTACGAATTACGAACTGTTACAGGCGACATGGTCGTTTACGGACGGGGGGGTTGCAAATAAGTCGGGGCGAACCGGAACGAAAAATAGAGTCATATTTCTGGGGACAGCTGCGCTGGCGCGCCGTCGCCGCGGAGATTCTAATAAGAACCGCATAAAGCTTAGAAATTAATGTCTTCCACCTGTCTCGCTCCCTTCTCGGGCTGGGTTGTCGTGCTGCGGTACCCGATGAAGTTCCTTGCACCTTTCTCCCGTTCCTTTTGCCCCTTGAAATGGGTTCTAGACCGACGTAATCGGCCCGCCATTGATTTGTGGTAAGGGAGAATAACGCGCTGGCCAAACCCTCTCCCGTGGTATTAAATTCAGTCAACACTTTCTTTTCGCAAACGACGGCTTTCCCTTCAATCTCGTTTTCTGTTTGACTTCTATATAATATACTTACTTACTTAACATTCTATACTAACAATACTTTCTCATTATATTTTTTATTTATTTATAAAGATATGGCAAGATAAATTTATAGTTTGCACGTTTTGTTTTAGTATGAGTCAATTACATAAAATAAACACGTCAATATATAACTATTTTTAGGATGATTTATGAAAGATTAAGTTTTATGAAAAATGTGATAATTTAATTGCCGTTGCATTCGATATTAACTTTTATATGCGACTTTATTTTTAAAGACTGTCTGACTTCGTTTTGGTCATGATTAAAAACTTGTAGTATACACGGTGAAAATTTTATATTAAAAATTACTATGTATGGTAGTAGCCGTGGACTATTGTTGGAATTATAAAAGTTTTTACTATGTTATTATATTAATAATTATTAAACTCTTTTGTGAAAACATAGTAAAAATTTTTATAATTCTAACAATGGTCCACAGCTACTACCATACATAGTAATTTTTAATATAAAATTTTCTCCGTGTAATAATAGTGCAATAATAGTATAATAGTATAATAATAGTTAATATTTAGTTATAATAATAGTGGTTATAAAAGTGTTGCGAATTTTTGATGCAGTTGATTAATTTACTCTGGTATAAGAGTAATGTTAACAATTATCCTAATGGTATGTCATCATACAGAGCTCTGGACTATGAAGCGACTTTGCAGGCTTTCAGTTTGCGCTTTGTCTTCTTTCCCAACTTGTTATCTATAACAAGGTAGACTCATAAAGGCAAAGCGCAAAATGCAAGATGGAAAGCTGCAAAGTAGCTTCACGAAATAATTCACAACTCGGCGCGGTCGCCACCTCGAGTGCAACCGCGTTAATTTTGAATCGTTATCTCTTCGCGGCTAAATTTCGGGCAATGGCACCTAACATTTTTTCAAATTATTATTAAAATTGCGAGAACCAAGCAGCAAGGGCGAAAACCGCGCAAACAATAATAGAAGCAAAATAATCAAGATGCAAAAGAAATTTAAAAAAACAGAATGTACTAAATTATTGTAGATTGGGGAGAATAGAGAGAGGCGAGTCTCTAATATATATGTATAACTCTCAAATCTATTTTTGCTTTTTTCGTGTTTTCATTCGTACAATTTCTGTTCTCTTGTCTTTTGCCGAATATTCATTTTCTCGAATGAAGACATCCGCTTTAATGAACATCCTTATCTGCCTTCCCCGTAAGAGTCCGAATGTGAGCCATCCAAGTAGTTGGACGCATTGATGTATACGATCATGCGATATATGTGGCGATACTAGCAGATCGTGAACAGGAGGAGAAGAGGGAGGAGAAGGGATACTGACATGGATCAATAAAAAACGTACGAGCGGGATCGTATGTATTTTTAAGGGCACTAACCTTGTCAATGGTCCTTACTAGGACTTACTGCTCAGACTGCGCGCTTTATGGCAGCTTTCGCGTATCTCAGAGGTGCTTCCCGATTTCGTGGCGCCGTTAGGTCAGTAGGTTATGCGCCACGATATATCCTTAGTACATCGTCTCCCTGACCTCGGCCTGCCGCAATTTATGGTTGGACGAGCAACCACGAAACTTATTTAATTTAACTTAATATCACGATTCTCGTATCTGTTATATCGGCTTATACTTTGGTTTATATTGGTTTATTGAACGTATTTATTTTTTTCCGATTGCACACCGCAGGAATGCAGCAACCGAAAATAATGTAAGTTCTTATCGTTATCGTTACTTTACTTATAACGAATTAAGCAAGAAGGAAACTTATCATTATTTATTGCGTCAAGATATTAACATTGCATCATACTGTTGATCATAGAATAGATTAAATTTGTTCAAACAGTGACGTCATTATTACTGTTATAAAAATTTGTGTCAGAGAGATCGAATATTTTTTGGTTTATTCGTTTCGTTTGAAATCGTCGAGCGGCCGATGTCAATCAGGAATGTTTAAAAAAGAGAAACGAACGTCTCCATTTGAACGGCATTTAAATGTAATGGGCGCGATGCGTCAAATGGGCCGACAGCTTAAGAGCAGATCAGACTCAGATTTATGACACCGCGATGCGA
Organism: Aphaenogaster floridana; assembly: GCA_003063835.1. Lineage (NCBI taxonomy): Eukaryota > Metazoa > Arthropoda > Insecta > Hymenoptera > Formicidae > Aphaenogaster > Aphaenogaster floridana. The sequence continues at coordinate 1,306,990 of NJRP01000041.1, read as the reverse complement.
AATGAACGATAAATTTTAATTCGTTCGCGAGCGCTCGCTAGAATCGCCGTGCGAATCCGGATCAATTGCAGTTGCCGTTGCAACAGTGAATAAACGCGAAACGTTGCGGAATAATTTAAGACGCCGGCGTAAATAAAGTTCATCGGAAAATTTTGCGCGCGATTTATCGTTATTCGTGATGTATACCGCTCGAGTTAGCGCTGATTTATGGTTTTGTATTTCAATAAATAGATACGCGACGATAAATCAATATTTTATACAGGATCTATTGAGAGAAGAGAAGGAAAAGGAATGACGACCGTGTGGTCAAATTAAATCATATTATTTAGAAATTTGCTTTAATTACCAGATTATGTGTAATAATTTAGATGTTATTGCAAGAGTTAATCATAATTTTCTGCGCTTTATACAGCTTTATCAGAGCGTACTACAAAACATGATACTTTGTACAAATCTAATGAGATCGCAAAATTATAAATTACAGAAATACATTTGCACGGAATTATCTACATATTTTTTGCGATGTTTTTATGAAAATTAGTCTCTACATCGCGGCGAGCGTACATCAAATTCAATTATGCCGATAAATCCGTCGCATTCCCGACATAATTAGCCGTGCCAGAGTTCTTGTAGTAATTACGGCCGAGTGCACCACTCCGGTTGTTACATTAACCCCGGTGGCACATCGACTCGGAACACGAGGAAACACGCGTAATATCGTGCAGTCGTATCGTAATACCGCGACGAGATATCGATCGTCGCCGTCCACGCGAACGAACGAGCGAACAATCGCGATGCGCGAATTTTCTCCGAAATCCGCATCGCGCAGGATTCCATCGCAGAAGTGCCCGATATTGTTCGGGATTGCGTGGTCAAATTTAATTACCAGTTTCGTAAATTCGCGCGCCCATCCACCGGCCAATTAATCGGATTTATGGCGAACGGCGAACCTGAAGGTTTCCGACGGGGTTTAGCCCTGTTTCGATGTGTACTGCTCTTTTCCCCGGAATACGAGAAAATCTTTATCCTTTTGAATATTTCCAAAACAAATCTACACGCGTCCTAACTAAAGAGTTTTATATAACTCAATTAATAACTTTTATTTTCGAATTCTTGAGAAATGTCATTTTCTTGCTATTTTATTTTCGTACTGTTGTTTAATCGTTATTTAATCGTATATAGATTTTTACTTTTGGGAAACGTTATGTACCTTCGTATAACTTATAATGTGAAGTATAAGATTCTGTTTGACGGCTATTTTCCTTGTATGTACGGCTTAATGTTAAGAGGACTTTGGCTGGGAACGTTGTTCTAATTTTAAATTGATTCGGAGTTGCTTCTGTTGCGTGGAGTTAAATGGCTTTCTGAGTGGACAGTAAAGCCTGGTGTCGAGTTAGGTATGGTGCGAGCTTTCACGTCACACGTAGCTGCCGGCTGTGCATGCAATTGATATCGTGAAATATGCTTTCTCCACTTTAGGAAAGTCTTTTTATGATTGGTCTACTAAAGCTAGAATTCAAGAAACATTCTTGGAAAAATAATACCGCATCTACTCTGGAAATCTGCGCCGACCTCGAAGCACGTTACGACTTGTACATCACATTCTTGATTTCAAGAAAACAACTTGAAATAAGATTCCGTGAGCGTTGCGTTTATTGTTAGTACTAATTCTTAATTACAAGTAAGGAGATAGCATAAAGAAAGAATTTAGATAATGAAAGAATTGCATCGGATTGCGTTACGCATATTAATTTACAGAATAAAATAGAGACTACGAGATGCCTGTTTTTGACAATAATTTTTAATAGCGGTAATAATTATTAGAGAGTTTTTGCAATACCGTCTTTTAGATACGGTGAACGCTAAAATCACGTTATTGGATCGACCCAATAACGTGATTGGTCTTTCGACCCAATAACGTGATTTTAGCGTTCACCGTATCTAAAAGACGGTATTGCAAAAACTCTCTATTGTGTGTATAAAAATCAATACGGCATCAACTTAGCATTAATTTGCTACATTCAAAATGTTATTTGGTTTATACTAATTAAGATAAGCTTGATCTATTCTTTATAGAAAATTCAAACATTTTTCAAGATCTCATATTTGAATTGAGACGAAGAAGAGGCAAAGTGATAATTTCGATTATTATGGCGTGTTACAGTCAGTTCCAACGGAGGTCGACGACAAGATGACATCGTTCGCGATCGTGGAAATAGTTGTTTTGTTGTTAATAGATTATATGTGAAGACGATGTATTAACGCCGATCCGCAGCAGTAAATCCTCGACGTTAACACGACGTAACCTTAATGGCTGTTCCCTCAGGCTAGGCATCGTACTTCCTGTGCCTTCGATGCTCGTTTACGACCTTTGCTGTCGTTTTATTTGCCAGAAAGTTAAAGGACATCACAATTATTAATTCATCAATCTCGTTCTCAATTCTTTAATGAAGGCAGTCTTCTATCTTCACTGATTAATGGCAGTGACATACGTGTTCTTAGAATTTTTCTATAACAAATTTTAGTCTTTTTATTAATAAATAGAATTATATATAATAACATTTCTAATTACGTTCAAGGATTTTATTTTAACATGGCTTTTTCAAGTTGAGTTTAGTTGAAAAAATATTTTTATTCTCAAAAACAGAACTACAAATTAATTGCTTAGTGACACGAGAAAAATTGCAATCGTTGAAATAAGTATCAATAATTCTAGAACATCTGTATATCTTCGTCACGATGTATATTTCAATAACTTTCACGAGGCTTTATCTAGAGTATCTTCTTTTCTATATGACATCGCGAATGACGTGCAATCGCCAAATTTAATGGACGTGTCGTATATATATATATATATATATATATATATAAGACATCGTCGAAAGACAACCACTATATATATATATATATATATATAGTGGTTGTCTTTCGACGATGTCTTGCTCCGCATCCTTCCTCTCGGATTATTCTCGATACCCGTGGTTTTACAGCGTAGTAAAGCCTCTCGTACCTCGGCGTGCTTTATATCAATCTCACGATCATATTTCAAACGCGCGAACAAGGCGCCTTATGCCTACTCGTCGCGATGTATAAACGCGAATCCGATTCTTCTCTCGCGAACTCGACCGACAAGCTTATCTCTCTGACTTTTTGATTCTATGTTTAAAACTGTTTTAATTACTATGATTAAAATCAAATAATACAATTGTCATCGAGATAAATATTGATTAGAACTATTTATTGTTTCAGACAAAAGGTTCTTTAATGGTTTTGAAGTTGAGCTCTAATTTTAGCTCTAATTCAATTGGAATTTAATTAATTGCAGTTATGTAAGTAATTATATAAATATATTTCAATATTCGGCATAGAAGACGACCAGTATCAGTATGTCTCCGCATTGAAATTTCTAATATTGAATAATCATTGAAATCATATTGAAAGCACAACGTTTAATTTGATTTATCTCTTAATAACCGTAACGCAGGAAAAATTTTCAAAATTCTGGAATGTTTAAAGTATAACACAGGTCGATTCTTCCGTGTTCGATCAAACCAGCGCTTTTCTCATTCTCAAGACAATCCAGGTTTTTTTTTCTTTCAATTGCGGAATCCAATATCGGAAGTCTTCCTCTAATGTTTTTTTCGCTGTTGCTCTCTCGACGGCATTGCGCATCGTCCACGTTTTTCGGTTCAGAACACGTTCGACCCCTACACGTTCGTTGGTTCATAATTTCTGAAAAGTTCATAACTTCCAAGAAGACGGCAACGCGGTAAACGCCAGCACGCGAACTTCGCGTCGTTAATATAAGGTAGACGTGCGTTTACGATCGCCACCGACTAGGGCGCCCCGTTTCATCCTGTAGACGACGCTCAATCTCGCTGCAATTTCGCGGTATGACTTCATCCGCTCTCTAAGATATCACGAGATGAGATTCACGGGTTTGTCTTGCACTTTACCTTTTTTTTTGTTAGATTCTCCATACTTACCTCTTTTCGTTAGACATTAATGGTGATTATAATTTATATGCGTGGTACATTGATAATAATTATTACGAAAACAATTGTAAGAGAATTTTCAATTACGCGTCACTTATGTAATTATTCAAAATGTTCTTCACTTATTCAAAGTTCGTGCTAATATATTTATAACAAAGAAGTAATTCACTGTCATATTTTAACTCTTATCGAATTTTAAAATATTTTAATCGTAGAGTTATGTCCGTTTTAATTTATTATAATTCACTACGTTTGCTTATTGGATATTTGAAATATTTAATTGCTATGAAAGTAAATGTGTTCAAAAGATCATAAATAAATAGACACCTAATCATCTGCAATGGTCTTCTTCGTGAAATGAAAAGAAAAAGTCCCATCGTGTCATGGTCTTGTACAACGCCGGAATTAATTTAGAAGTATAATTAACAAATTTATGAATCTTTTCTCTTGTGTCTCGGGTTGTAGTTTTTTCTCGTCAAATTAATCTCCATTGTACGTTATATATGCTTGTAATTGCGAAAGATCTTTTTATTTAATAAAATAATTATAAAGCAAATGTGACAATTATCTTATTTTGCTGTAGATAAATTGGTTTGTTACTTGTGGACCAACATACGAATCAACATTATTTTGTCACATTTATTACAATTAGCAAACGCAAATATAAATTATTATTCGCGTGTAATGCATCACTTTCTTTCACGTGTAAATCTTTTATTATTTTTGTTACTTTGAAATTTTAATAAAACTATACATGATAATATAAGAATACGTACGAGATACGCGCATAATACCTCTGCACTCCTTTAATAAGCTTGATTGTGTTGTACTACTAGTAGTTTTCTGCCTCTTTACTTACCTAACAAGACACGTCCGTATATACCTTTATCCATTAGCCTTTACTTGTTAATTTTCCACACGCTTTTAAATTCCTGCACGCATAGAATTTTAATGAGAAAAATTATTAAATATTATATATATAGAGAATTTTATTATTAACTTTTTGTATATATAATTGTGTCCTGAAATTTGTAATGCGAGAGGAAAACATGATGTGTATCTCCGTCAAAATTTTATCGAGGGGTGTTGCGGAATTTTCGCGTAGAAAGATATAAATTCGGCTAACCAGTCGTAGGTGATCGTTGACTTTTACTTTACGATTGCCATACTAAAAACGTCTCAGGAGGACCGTTAGTGCAGTAATAGGTCTTCTTCCTTCTCTTCCACCTCCTCTCTCTCACGCACCCTCCATCCCTTCCTCCCTCTCCATCCACTATCTCACTCTCTCTTCCCCCCCTCTCTCTCTATATGCCACATTTTTCAGCGCGCTTTTATTGTCTTAACGTTTTTTTTGGATGCCATACGTGCTGGTGTATGCAAAATGTCTGTAATAAAAAGAGGTAAAATATCCAAACAGCAGTTGATGCAGTCGTGCAGATCATTATTAACTCCAAAAGATGGTCCAAAGAAAATCATATTGTGTATCTGGTGGGATTGAAAGAGTGTTTTGTGAAATATGTGGGATTGAATGCGTATATTGAAATAATTTGAACACTTAAATTTGACGAACAATAATTATTTGGAATAATTGGAATATTTATATTATCCGAATATTTACATTTTTAATATAGACGTTACTGTATAAGATACGTAAATTGAATAAAGATCTATTTAAAGAAAATTCTTATATTATTATTATATTATATTAGGTTAGGTGAATTAAAATGCAATTGATAAATTGTATTTTAATTAACCTAACTACAGTTCACGTTACGTAAAAATTTTCATTACAGATAGTGTATATCGGAACACGGCCTACGTCTTGAATTCAATTTTGTGACAAATAATGATCCACGACAGCAGCACAATTCATTGCTTGTATTAACTTCACGATCATCAACTTTAGCTTGTGAAAAATATATATTTGCAAAATAAATGTATGCATGTGTGTGTATTCTTCTTTCACCATTCCTCTTATTCTTCTTCCTCCCCCCCCCC
>NJRP01000041.1:1288575-1300275 GCA_003063835.1 Aphaenogaster floridana | reverse complement strand
TGCGCAACGACAATGTAACGATAACGACACTGTCGTTAAAAGTTACAGAATAGGCCTATAACTGGCCAGTTAAGTCGAAACAAAAATCTCTTCTATAATTATAAACTTTTTTTTGCATGACAGAGTCGTGAACTTAATAAACTTAATTTATATCCTATATCTTACGCTCTCTCTATTTTTCTTATGCATCTCACACTCCATTCCTCAAATAAGAAACGTTAAAGGAGTTCTATAATTACGTACGTTCGGCAAAAAATAGCGATTATCTCACCGCATGCGACGGACTCGGCACTTCTTTAACGACAACGACGTCTCTGACTCCGTAACGAAAATTATATGTCCCGGAAAATCTTCGTCCGCGACGAATCGCTCGCGGATAAAAGCGCGAATCTCGCGACGCTGACGACGACGGAGACGCGCGTCTAAGCTCGTAAAAAGCGACATCGCGTATTCGCGATTGCATATCTGTGCGCGACATTTCGCGCCGCGCCACCGTATTTCGTTACAAAATAACTCCCGTTTCGCGTAGACAGTGATAATCATAAAACCCAACACCTAAATTTTTTTCTTACCTCGGAAGTGAAATACCCACCCGTACGCATCCGGACGAGAGAAATATGGAAACGTTGATGCAAGAAGAATGTTTATGCAACGGATCGATCAGCGCAAGAAGATTGCGAACAGCGCGTATGAAGACGAAACGAGATAATTTTGTAACTCAAATAATATATTTACAAAAGCAAGCTTTTAACAATTTTAATTGTACACTGATTTCACTTATAATACAAGAATTTATAACGAAACTGACTTTTATTCCGCGAGCAACGGATGAGAAGGGATTCCGCGAGCAACCGGCTCGTTTTTACGAGCCGCTTTTCTTTTCCTTCAAGAAAATCAATACTTTTGTGAAATCAATAAATTAAATAACAACCGGTGTCAACGTTTAAAATCAATAAATTTAAAAGGCAATCGTCACAACAGCTGATACTGGAAATTTTAACATTTAGCTAATTTTCTAGAATTTTCTTGAAGGTATTTAGAAATTATACGATTTCGAACAAAGAACGAATGAGAATTTGTAAGAGTGTTTAAAATAAATAAGTAATGATAAATGGCGCAAATGCGACATAAAATATTGGTAAATCTAAATATTAATATAATTCCAAAAATAATTTAGATACAAATATATTGAACAATTAGTATATTTGCGTTTGAAATATATTGATATTTTCTATATAAACTTATGAAGCTGCGTGATCAATAAAAGTATTTACTTATTTATTTGTGAATTATATTATGCACTAAAGTTTAAATCTGCTAAGAATAACAGATAGTGCATAATATATTAGAAAATGACAAAATATTCACAAAAATATAAATTGCTATACATATATCACACATTTCATTTTCAAATAAACTTTAAATTAAACAAATCAATTTTTGAAGTAGATATAAGATGAGTAATGCATCACAGGATTATTCTGAATCTACCTGCGTAATTTCTACGTATTAATATATTTATTTATACACAGAAAAAAAATACTGTTGCTTCAATTAAACGTCTACGTCACGGGCTGTCACAAATATAAATAGTTCATTCAATTGTATTATGATTGGACCAAATATTTAAATTATTCTTTTAATAATGTAAATATTTGGTCCAATCATAATACAATTGAATGAACTATTTATGTTTGTGGCAGCCCGTGACGTAGACGTTTAATTGCAGCAATAGCATTTTTTTTTTTAGTGTATTTGTATCTTGTTTGTTTATTTTTGCTTTTATTTTCGGAAGAAATGCAAGAGAACTATTGTGTATATATGTAGAATAGATAATGGTGGAAATTCGCTGAACGAATCGCCGACGAAACGATAGTCGCGCAAAATAAAGCCGCGTACGTAGAGAGGCGCATCCTCCTCCATTTCGGAGGATTAGAACGTGGCGTTGCATTGTCGCCATGAATATCTCTCTCGGTCTTTTTTTGCCAGGCTACGACTTCATAAACGTTCTCATAAATTTCCGTCGACTGCCACGTCTATACGTGTGTGCACGCGCGCGTTCGGTATCGCCGCCGTAAAACCCGCCGGACTATTTTCCTGAGGGCGGTTATGCGTTATCCGGCAGATTGTCTGCAGCGGACGCGGGCAACGAATAAAAATGCATCGCCTACCGATATCGAAAAATCGTTAGGAGGAATAACCGCGGAGATATACGCGGGGATATCCCGGCGCGTGTAAGCGTACGCCCGCGCGTTCTCGATATGCTTTCCGCCATCGTTTCAATTATTCTTCGTTATTGTCCCGTTCCGCAAAACCATGGTCGCTTTGCGAATTCATGGAAATAAACGCTACCGAGATATATGGGCCTTAATACGGCGATCTAAGACGTTCACGAATATCCCATTAAAATTATTGGAAGACACGCTCGATTTATGATAAAAATATATAAAAGTGGTTGTCAAAAATCAAAGCGAAATTATAACTAGCAAAAATTGCTTTGTGATATATTATAATGACGAAATTATTCTATAGAGGCTAATACATTTAATCAATTTAAAAAGTAATTAACTTTTTATCCGCACATTAAGGCCCATTTAAATCTTTTTTGTTTTGTGTAGTATAATAAATATAAATAATTCTTTAGTATAATAGCACAAGGTATTTAGAATAATACAAGATATGACAATTTTAAATGAAAGAAAACGTGGCTGTATGAATTTTATTATATAAAATAAACGTTTTCAATATGCGATATATTATGACAGTTTAATCTGCTTATCGCGCTTCGGTATATGGCACTCTAGCCATAATACTTCTACACGACTCGGCACTATAATCGAACCAGTAAAGCAATTTAGAGCATCGGCGTTTCTCTCATTCGTTCACTTGACCACGATCGGCCTGTGACACGTCTTTCTCTCTCTCTACCCTTCGCGTTAATAATAATAACAACGACGTCGCTCACCCCGACACTTCACGCCGTCTGTCACGTTAAATTCGGCGTCAGCTTCGTCACGGCGCCGAACTCGTCGCGCGATTTAAGGATTCAGAGCCGCCGGGCTCGAAATCAGGAGCCCTGCTCGACGACGAATCGGGCGGACTCTCGCCCTTCGTTTACGCGTCCACCCCTGACGTTAATAGTCTCGCGGCGGATAAGCCGTTTTTGAAATGACGTTCGAACGGAATAATACATGGAGGGTCACTTTTCGCTCTCTCGCGATCCCCCAACCGAGTCCCTTTCCTCGAGTCCTTTCCTTTTCGGCGAGCTGAAGGACCCTCCACCGGGTCGGCTTCCACCCTCGAAATGCGCGAGACACTCCGCTTTTATGGCGACTCGGGTGTTTTCGGCAACTCTCCCGTGTACTAGCTGTCTTGGAAACATGCACAGGTTGATATATAAAGGGACGCTTGTCTTGGTGAAAATGCGAACAGCACCCATGTTCTGAAATTGGAGTAATTATCTACAAAGATTGCCCTTAATTGCCGTTAATTGTTACGATGAAATCATTGCGATCGATTTGACGATTCTTCGGGATAAGAGAATAAGTGAATGCGTTTTTCCGATGCAATGATGCAGTTAAGCTTCTTGTGAAGTGTGTCTCTCTATGTTACGCGAAATACGAATATTCGTGTTTCATGAACGTCATTTGAAAATATATATTGATACATTGTTTAGATTTATATAAATAATAGCAAATATTTATATTTATTTTGACTTGATCAAACAAATTAAAGTTATGTAGCAGAATTGCATAATTAAAAAATAATGCAATAGATGATGTGGCGATTGCATCGCGGCTACCCGGCCTGCACAGAAATTCGCATAATTCTCCACAGAGTTCCGAGAATAATAATTCGCGAGAGTCTCACACACATACACGCGTACTTGCGAGAGCCGCGCAAAAAACCATAAACAGTAAGCGAAAGAAGCGATGCGTTAAAGCGAAAAGCCTGCAAATATCGACTAACGGGCCGCAATTAAGATCGATAAATTATATTTAACAAAAACGTGAAAATCACGATGAAGAGTTCATACAGATCAACTTATAAAATATTGTATGCGTTAAACCCTACCGAGAAACGAGACGGCGAGTCCCGCAACAGACCACACCAACGATTTAATACAAAACATATATCGCTTTGAAAACTGTTTAAATTGTTCGAGAAGGATTAGGAAAGTAGGCTCCGTGAAGGAGGTCGTACGTGATGTGTAAGGGAAATAATAAGACACTCACCTGTTGTAGTTAGTCGCGAACGGATGTGTGCACTTATACATAATAAATTCGGCTTTACCGCGTATGACGTGTGATAACTTAACTTACCACGTTCTTATCAGCATCCCGCGACCGACTAATAAAACCAAAATGATATCTACAGAGCTTTCAAAGCGATTTATTTATTTCACATTTGATCGCATACTTTCTCCAATAATCCTCTAATGATTATTTGATATACTTATACAATTTAGGAGTGAACAAAAATTTGAATACTTATTTTTATTCTTCTTTTGAAGAATTTTAATAATAATTATACGCATATTTACTTTAGACGTATAATTTATAGTACAATTATAGTATAATTATATCTATAGTACAATTTCGTGTAATACTCTTTAACTTTCTCATTTGTACAAATTCGGGATTAACAAAATTGGGTTAGATACTAACAAACGCCGATTTCGCGCGACACGAAACGCGCCTCGTTAGTTTTGGTCCCCACGAGTGATATGTACTATCTCGTTACGTTTTGATCAATCATACTCTTTTGCAGATAATGACATTGTCCGGTAGAGGTAACAAAGAGGAAACCGCATAAAAGGCATCAAATTACTAGCGTGTACAATCTCGTAATGTCACAAGAACACTCGGCAAAGCGTCCGAATTATTTTGCAATACATAGACAAAGTCATTGTTATCAAATCAAATGTTTTATTTATCTATTAATTCTATAATAGATAATTTCTATTTGAAAAAATGGATAATATATTTTATATTTGTATACAATAATCGTGTAGCGTTGTATTGTTTTTACTTTAGCAACATATATTTTATTGAATTGGAAGTTAATTACCATAGGAGAAATACTTATTTTAATTTCTATATATGTAAATGAAGAAATATTAAAATAGTGATATAGAATGAAGATAGAATAATACGAATGAAACTGAATGAATGAGTTAACCTTTCTCTTCGGAAATTTAATTTTTCTTACTTCAGAGGAAAGCGCAGTTTTTTTTACTTTTATAATTATCCTTCTACAGGAATACAAAAGAATATGAGCTTTGCTCATCAAAATGCAAGGCAGAATATTTTAAATGAGCTGAAAACAATAAGGGGTTGTATCAAGAGCTCAGCTAAATGAAACTCATAATGCCTTTTATGCGTGAAAATATTAATTCTGCTAAAAATCTCGATTTTATAGAGATGAAAAATAAATAATTAAGAGTTGCTTTTTAATGACGTATGATATAACTGTAAAATATTGTTGTTTTTACACTCAAGTTTATGCTTATTTTCAGCCGAGGAATATTGTGGTAAATGATTCACACTGTTAGAATTTAGAAATAATTATGCATAAATTAATGTGTCTGATTTAATTATTACTTTTGGTGTTCGTAACGAGACGATAGGAACGATTAAAAAGCGAGCTCGGCTTTTACGTCCGCATAAATTACCAATATTAATTTGTTAAAGTTCCAATCGTTATCTCTGGCGGGCATATTAATTCCGCCGACATTCGAACGGTGGATATCTCTCGCTGCACGTCACTGCGATCGACGTCGCGACCTGTCAATCCGTTAGTCTTTCCCCTATTCGGCGAACGTGTCTTTGTTATAATTATTAATTACGATAAACATTCATTTTCTCGTTACTGCGAATTCCCCGAAGCGCTGTCAATCAACGCTTACATGTAAACGCCATTGGACGTTATACAGAAAGATAACATGAAATATATTCGCATAAAAATTTATTTGATTGCGGAACGAAGAGGCGACGTTGCTACGCGACGTTCGCAAAATCAATTATATTTTCGCTACTAGTAATGTAATAATTAAACAAATTCTATTGATCTGTGGATTGACACTCGATGCGTGACACGTAGGTCGATTTTATTATGAATTACGTACAGATAAATTATAATGACAAGAAACAATATTTCTATCGTACATGATAAAGCATATATGCTAGATATTTATCATATCGGAATATAAAGAGAGGGAATTATAACATTTGAACACAATTAATATTCTTTCCAATACAATAATATTGAAACATAATAATGCTAATTGCAATTCCTGTGTACCGTATAGTGCATAGAACATTAAAAATTTATATATAATAAAAATATATAAAAATTAGTAGAATTACAAAGACTTATGTATTGTGTTAAATATTCTGTACTCTCAGTATAATAAGCTAGAAAATGTGAAACTTGCATTATGATAGTTGCTAAGTGTATTGTTGCGTCCGAGCGCTTCCTTTAAAATTGCCATGTGAAAGCGAACTTTCGATAATTCTGTATATGCATGTTGGCACTTGAGCTGCGAGCCCATCGCGAAATCTGTCGATAACATTCGCGCTTGGCTTACTTCCAGCATTCAGAGCAGGGCGAAAACGACGAGAAGCGCGTAAAAAGCGGCGCAAAGAGCGTCGCGAGTGCGATCGGGACTTCCGGTTACTTTAATTAGCGGTTTCCAATTCGTTAACGGCGCGATACGTGAGCGGAATTTTCACCCGGCGAAAAAATTAGCATTTTGTCCAGCGTTCCCTTTCAACTAATTTGCCAAGACGCGTCCCTTGGTAGCACACGTAATTGAAAAAAGACTTTAATAGTTTTAGTGGGTTTAACGTTAGAATTTTAATCTTTAAATGCAGAAAATTAAATTAGTAATTAACCGATATATATTCATGTAAATATACATTTCTCGCTATGATCAGTGAATTTTTTATCTGGACAAAAGTATCGTGCGCGCGTAAAGGATTACATCGTATGCTGGTTTGAAAATTACGAGAATTAGACATTCGAGAACGGATTCAGATTATCCAACAAAACGCTTTCGATAGTTTTATTGGCTGCGTTCAGCAGAAAAAGCAACTTTGCAACTGTTGTAAGATTCTTTAATATAATTGGTCCTTTCCCTTGGTTCCTCCTGGACCTAAGTGTATAAACCAATCATGTTAAAGAATTTTACAACTGTTGCAAAGCTGCTTTTTCTGCTGAACGCAGCCATTGGAAGAATAGAAAGTAGAAGAAAGATTGTAGCAAATTTGCGATGTACACCCTTAAAGGATTAACGTGAGAGAAAGGGAGAGAGGGAGAGGAATAAGGGGCGGATTCCACGCACGTATAGGATCTGAGAAATGAAAAATAATCAACAGCAATATGACCCCGCGGGAGCCGATCCTTTCGTTTCTCTAATTTCGGAGAGTTACGCTTCTGACCGCGCGTAATCGAATAACATAGAATTGCACGGAACTTATACTCCTGCGAGCGGAATTGCGGAATATAATCGCGGAGCTGGTCGAGTTGCTTTCGGGAAAGTTATATGAACGATCTACCTCCCCCGTCTTTCAATTTAAACTAAATTCCAGTGCCTCGCATTTAATCAACCATTTTATTCTTTATTTTCTTTTTTTATTCTATTGTTGTATCTACGTAATGCATAATTTAATATTACCTAATGATGCAAAATCGAGATCATTTAAAGCTTGCAGCATTAATGTAAAGCAATTATCTATACCATTAACTACATACTTACATAAATATAAATACTTACATACTTATATAAATTATTCTATTATAGATAGAATTAGAGAGATAATAAATGCGGAATGATTGCAAAAAATAATTAAAAAAAATTATTAGGTAAACCATTTTTTCTTTACTAGTCTATATGTCAGTTTTATTAATATTTTAATTTTCTGCATTGATGATAGATTTATATTTGAATTATTATAAATTTTCTTAGAACAAATTGTGTATAGGTATCTGTGATTAATAGAAGAACTTTTCCAAGAATTTCCAATTAATAGAAGACATTTTTCCAATCTCTCTTAAGTTCTAATAAAATTTCTATTAGCCGTCTTTAATAGTCTCTTCGGCGGAATGTTTCTAGAAAGAGAGAATGAAGACATCTAGAAAGATGATTCATATCACAAATTCGTCGTAAACCGTGCGGCGAGAATCCATAAAAATAAGTTACACGTCTTGGTTAGAAACAGGTTTTGCTACGGAACTGACGCGGGAAAGCAGAAAAAGGAAAACGCGTTAAAGCGTGTAATGAAGACAAAAGCGTGGTCGTAAGATCGTCAGTAAATTTTTTAGGGTCAACTCGTCAAAATTAATTACACTGTCGTCTTTAAGGAGCGCTGAAAAGTTCCTCTGCAAAAGATGTTTCTCGTTTCCCTCTCCCCTTCTTCTCTCTCTGTTTCTCTCTCTCTCGCACGCGCGAGAAGGAACTTTATTATGCCAAGTCGAGTTTAAAAGTCAAAAGCCCTTTGCTCGGTTTCATAACGATTTGCTTTAATTAAAGTGTCTTTAAAACGATTACGGGAAACTGCTTCCTGGAAGATATTCGATCCTATGTAATGGTATCGGGTTTGGTTGTTTTATAATTTCAAAGTATAATTGTTTTATTCTCTCAATTAGGAGCAATATTACTTCCGACTGTTTCTATTTTAAAAAACAAGTAAATAAAAGCTCACCTTTTAAACGACAGAGCCATTTAAATGCCGGGAGACTGGATAAAAACAATTTTGTCTTATAATGCTCTAATTTCCTCGGTATTTAGTTAATTGAAACTTCCGAAGATCGAATGCATTCCATCCTTGAATTTATAGTATCCCTGAACCCTATCATTGCAGCTGCACGAAGCCTTAAAGACTAGTATCATAATAGTATATTCTTGGTAAAGCCGGGAGACACTTATAATTACCCACATATCTCGAAACACATTACAGTCTCACTTGGTACATCCGATTCGTCGGCTTCTCATCGGTGCTCGATCCCATTGAGACGATCGTTAAGCGTCTTCCTCGAGGTCGACCGGAGTGTACCACTTCGATCATCTCGTGTGGAAGTTGCTTATAGATACATCCTTCGGTAGTTTTCCTTTATTTTCATCTTCCCTGAATTAAAAGTCGTGCGCGCGCGTCTTTATTTGACGCGGAATGTTATGCTTGCCGATTTTCACCCGTTCCATAAGTCGCGACCGGTTGTTTCACATTCCGCAGGACGAAATTGCAATGCGTATCGGATTTTACTGTGATAGCAGTGCTCGCGAAGCGTACGAAGCGTGATTTTTGACCTCGGCTTGCAATGAGTTACTCGTCTCATTATTTTGCGTTCTAGGAAATGAGATCACGTTAACTACAAAATTAGTGGAATTTTTACTAGGCTAATGGCCATCAATTACTGCGATCTTGTGTTTGAGTTTATAATTTATGATTTAATTTTTCCTAATTGCTTTGCATTTCAAAGATTTCAAAATCTCTTTGAGGTACAATTTCACGTTTGTCGGAGTTTTGAGTTTTCTCTATATTCCGTATAAAAATTATATATATATATGTTATAAATAAAAAGACTATTTGAGGAAACATAAATATCCAGAAATTAAATTATTATATTTCGTCTGCGTGCAGGTATGATACACGGATACACGTTTAAGAGTTCAATGTTTCACGGTTCAGAGAGTGAAAAGAAAGAGTCGGGGAAAAAGGAAGACGGCATGAAAGTGTGGCCTAGAAGAATGGAAAGAAGAAAAAAAAGAAGAAGGCTCGCAGATTTACGTCTGCACTCGCGTTTTAGAGGGTCACGTATTCGGCCGGAACTTCGCTCCTTAGGTCTAATTGTTACTCAGTTTTAATTGCAGCGCACGTTGCGCATAACTGGCCCGGTGGTCCGTTTGTTTCTCTTTTGACGTTGCGAGAAAAGAGAAAAAGAGAGAAAGAGAAAGCAGAGAAAGAGAGAAAGAGAGTGATAGCAAATCCTCGCGCGCGCGCGCGCGCTCGCGTGTGTTAAATTGAATTAATTTCGCCCTCTCATTCCGCCGGTCGTTACTCGAGACGAGATAATTAATTGCCGGTTCGCATGACAGCCGATAAATAAATCTTTTTAAAGCGGAAACTCGCGTGCGACCCAATAATGTCCGATGTTTCGTAGGCGAGCTCTACTATTGCCATTTATTAATTGCTGTATATCGTAAAATATTATAATAACAGAACAATAATAAATCGTTTGATATATATAACTTTCTTAAATGTTCGAAATAAGGCTAAAGTTAATAGCCGTTGAATTCAAAATTAAAAATAAATAACGCACGTAAAATAATATTTATACTTTACATTTTCGCAAATTTAATAAGATAATTTATACTTTATATTTTTACACCTTAAGAGAATATTTTACTTTGAAGATAAAGATACAAAAATATTTAAAATTGATATCCAAAGTTGAATTATCTCCAAAGAAACATAAATCCCGAATGAGTAGATATATTATTAGAGAGATACAAATATATTCTTTACATTCTTTAATAAAGTTACCAAATCACATAAGTACTACAGTCATAGCTAATCATCATCATTTACATGCGAGTAAAAACTTCCGCCGAGGGAACGCTGGGAGGACGAAGGACTGGCTGTCGCGGATTAGGATAGGTTTTTGCGAAGGAAGGGATAGATAGAAAGAGAGGCAAAGAGACCGTATATCTCTGATTCAACTAATGAGCCTGGGAATTCATTGGGGTTTCCGTAAGAAGCGAGAGAACGCGATGGCTGCTGGGTCATCAAACTGGTGCCCAAAAGTATCGTCGGAATCAAGCGGGGCGGTTCGATTAAGGCGATGAAAAAAAAAAGAGAGCTCCAGTTGGCTTGAAGCGGAAGAGGATGATGAGAAGGGCAGGGAGGGCACAAAAAAGAATTTTGCATGTCTGATTACTTAGAGCGGAAGAGACCCTTTGTAACTTTCAGGGCGTTGCTTCCTCGAAGAATCATTCGATGTCCCGGCGCTGCTTTATCGGAGGCTTGAGATCTTCGTTGTGATATCGCGAATAAACGGAACAAAGACGGAAATGATCTTTACTCTCGCGGAAGCGGAAAGCTTTGTGTATATTGGAATTGTCAATATTTTTCGACTGGATTTGGAATAACAAACATTTACAAAACACTTTATTTCTCTGTTTTTACTATTGTCTGTATACAGGGTGTATTCGAAAGTGAGGCATTTATTTTAACAGCATATAAATCGCACCAAAGTAAGTCATTTAGCCAAATATTGTTCAGATAAAAGTTGCAAGATAACGGAGATACAGGGATGAAAAGTTTTCAAATGTGTTTATTTTACATAAGTGTAATACAAAAATGGTTACATTAATGATACAAATGAAACTAACGTTTACAATAATAATATAATAAAGAACATGTTTACAAGAATACTAAGAAATGAAAAAAAAAATTCAAATAAAAATAAGACATACAAAAAACGTGAAAACAATTCACAAAAAATGTTCACTAATAACATGTCCATTATCTCGTTGTTCTCATACACATGTGCCATACTTTCATCACACAATACACGTCCGTACTGATTAACTCGTAATAACGTATTAAATGAATTCTTAATGTCATTCTAGCGGGTTCCAAATGCGACATGCCCCTCTCACACCCTATTAAATGACCTTAATGTGACATTCCAATGTGA
>NJRP01000041.1:1261047-1272006 GCA_003063835.1 Aphaenogaster floridana | reverse complement strand
ATTAATTAGAAATATTCTTACTACGTTAGCGACCATGGGTTTTGGTTCATTTAACGAGCAGAATTTTAATAATTTTTGATGCTAATAAGCATCTATAAGATCTTCCCTTCCTCTGTAAAGAAATTATTGCGAAAAATATTACCTCAGAATATTTCTAATTAATCAATTTAGCCAGTTGTCGTTGAATATAATTTACCTTGATTTGTTATATTTTTTATCCAAAAATGCAAAAAAAGCTTTGCGCATTTTTCGCGATAAGGCTTTTTTTTTTAGCAAAAAGAAATATAAATGAGAATTAATACAATGCTTAGATACAAGGTTATTTTTCTCATTTTTTACCTACAAATTAGGTATTTAGAAACTGGCAATTATATTGTAATGTCGAATATTTGTATAAGATCGCCTGCAAAGATTAAACACGAAAAAATTGAGTTTAAACATATGTTTATTGTTGAAAAAATTTATGTCAAAATCTAATGATATCTTATAAGAAAAATTTTTTAATTGCATGTAATATGATTTATCATTTTTTTATAGTTGTCTCTTTCTATATCGATAGCGTTACATTTTATTTTTTTTTAGTTCTTGTATAAAGGCAAGTTTTTATACTTTTTCCTATCTTGACGTTCTCTGAATATCTCGTATGCTGATGCATCGGTTAGTAATAGAGAATATTCTCATTGCATCTTGCGCTTTGTTTATATCGATATGATCGTCGTAACTCTCTCGAACGTGGATATCTATGTCACGACGATCGTAATGTTACACGAGCCTTGATCGTCTGCAGTCTCTTGTGGTCTTTCAAAGCCGTTATGCTGCTCGCCATGATTCCAGCAGTTACCGCGCTCGTCAACGACGATTCGATCACGTAGAATTGCCAATCAATGCGGCCTTATTGCTTCGCACATGTGTCATAAAATCGTGCGATATTTATCGTTGTGTTCCATTTATGACCGCACGATCGGAAATTAATATAACAGTACCACGTATATATTTTTTTCTAGATGTATGTGTGACTCCGGATAATTCCTTTCATTTGTTGAAAAGTGATTTATACGCGAAGAGACTTATCGAGAAATGCGAATTTGAAAGCGATATCGTCGCTTATAAACAGAAACTTTAATATTCCTAAATCGCCAGTAAATAATTAACATATAATAAATTGTAAGACGACTTGACTGGCCATAGATGGTATCTTATTACTGCGTATTAACCATACGGATTGTGGCCCTCTACGAGTATTAAATTTAATAATAATAATGCTATAAAGCATTTATTACATTCTCCCCCCTCCCCCCAACACCCTTCCATCACAAAAACTGTTAAAGAATTTGATAAAGTCGCTTATAAAATTTCACAGTTTTTAGAGTTAGACATATAATTACACTATAGAATTATATATCCACTTAATCGACATACTCATGCACGTTGTTCTCCGCAAATAATGGTATCGATGACGTATCGATGCATTTAATAATTCCGTCGTAATTGGAATCGAGTTATCGTTAGAATTAAATATAATATATCTCGTCGTTCTCTCCGCAATTCCGGCAACTTACCAATGCATCTGGATTGCCGTTTAATAACGAAACTTTAGGCTGACGCCTAACCCCCGACGGGGGGTGAACGGAACGCCCACCATTATACTTAAATAGGAACACTCGTACATATCCGTGCTGCACGATTCTGGTGACGTATCGATACGTTCCGAATGCCATGTAATATCGGCGCAGCGGGGGTCGCGTGTTTGCGTTCGCACGAGTGCATATGCGGCCGATCTCACCGATTCGTCATGAACGGACGCATCCGAAGAGAAGGGACCACGAGGGGAGGAAGGGGGAGGAAGGGCGGCAGCATATATTCTCGCGGCTACGAAAATGCCTCGTTGATTAAATCTATTTTGGGTAATCGACGATGTATGAATGATGGCGCGCTCGTAAGGGGGTGCGTCGGGTCTGGCGTCCGAGAAAATACGAGCTTATCGGGGGTATAACGGCGCGATCCGGCGCGGAACTTCCTCAGTATTTCATGGAGACGTTCGCTGTTATCCCGGCCGGGAGTTTGCCTACGGAACAAATCGGGCGATCATCTCTCTCGCAATTAACGCTGGAAATATCAGACCTCTTCCGGCCTCTATCCGTAATCGGACAGCGCGTTTTTCGAACGGAGGAGGTATAAAAGAAAAAAAGCAGAAATATATTATATCATGTTAGTAGACATATATATAATTACATTTATTTTAGTATTTGGCCTATAACGCGATATAAATAATATGAGTTATACTTTTCTGAAAATGAAATAGATTTAAAAATATATTATGTTAAATATTATTATTTGACATATCAAAACGGCTGTTGCAATCAAATTTGAAACTGCATTTTTGCAAAAACAAATTTTTAATTAATTTGCTTTGCATGATAATGACAAGTCAATATTATTTTATTATTTTGAGGTTTTACTTAATTTTTATTACTCGTGTGCGCGTGAATACAAGTCAAGATGTAGGAATATAGAGGAATATAGAGCAGCAATATAGAAATATTGTGGGAATATAGAGTACTAGGAACACTCCTTTACGTTGCTCGAGGTATAGGGTAGCTGAGTGTACTGATGTTCTGGACTCGATTGGCATGTAAGCTATAAGCCGGTGGTTCCTACGATCTGGGGCCATTATCACGTACGCACAGGCGGTAATGTCTGCGTACATCGACGAGCGTGTACGCATTGTGACGGATATCGACTTTATGTTCGGCTGAAAACGATGAGAATTCCATCTCTTGTGACAAAGACCCATGCATATCTCAGATTCTACACGATCCGAGAGATTTCAGTTATCATTGTTATAGATTCCATAAACAAATCTCTGACAGATTTGAAAAATGGCACTTGTTCCGTGGCATTCTCAAAATAGATATATATTTGCTTAGTCCGTCATTAACAAAAATTTAATCTGCATTTGCTACAGTTCTTTAATTACAGTTAAGTACACTATTATATTGAACTTCTACGTATCTTAATATCTTAATATAATACATTGTAAAACGACTTGACTGGCCATAGATGGTATTCTATTTATTACTGCGTATCAACCATACGGATTGTGATCCTCTACGAGTATTAAATTTAATAATAATAAATGCTAAAGCATCTATTACTGGCGATTTAGGAAAATTAAAGTTTCTGGTTAATATCTTAATAAGTCTAGAAGATAATATATATAGCGAGATACGTTCGTGCGTAAAATAGAATTTTCTAGACCTTGCAAATGCGACAGTTTTTGAGATTAAGAAGAATGATTAGCGTGTCGCGTTAACGAATCAGATTTTGGGTTCCATTCGAAAGGTGTTTTAATTTCTGCTTTAAAACGCGTCGATTCACTTTGACGCGCGTTGTTGGTTTTGAAAGCCGGGCGTGTAGCGCCGATGATTGAATGTTTAGCATGTTACATGGCGTGCGTTGTACGAAATTACAGAGTCGATGGTTGGTGCCCGTGCTACTCTTCGACGAGACACCGTGTACGCGGGCACCGCCGATACTAGTTAGGGTCGCCGAGGGTTGTTTTGCAGGGGGAAAATAGCCGGGACGAACAATGTGGTGCGTGTTTTTTTACAATTTGCTTGAGAATAACCTTTAATTTCTCGCTGCGCCGAGAGCCTCCCCACACCACGAAGACCCTCGGTTTTCTCACACAGACGTGAGCTTCAACGTGTGAGTCGCGTTGTATTAGTATCAGTGTAATCAACTCGCCAATTTTTGCCAGACCCCGAACTTTACTCTTACACGGGACTTTCGGTGCGTTATTAGGTCATGGATTAGATACGAAAGCGGTTAATAGAGGAACAAAAGATTCATTTTGCTAAGCGTAAGAACAATTAGCGTCAAAATGAGAGCGGGAGAATTATTTCTACCACAGGTAACGATGCATAATGTGCAAAATTCTGTATTTTCGTAATATAGAAAAATTAAGTAATACAAAGCACAGCGTGTAAATACATACAGGGTGATTCATAAGTACATGTAGATACTTTGTGGGTGTAATGTAGAGGTAAAAATAAGACTAAAATGCCCTTTAATATTTTTTCTGAAATTGTTTTATTTCAGAGCTATGTAGCAAGGAAGGGATAACAAACTCAACACAAATTAAAAGTCATTTCTCCCAGAGTTCATAAATTAATACAATTTTCATAATACGTGTTAAAAAAGTGATTTTCCTGAACTCTAAGACCGAGACGTGCTCGTCGCCTTGGTGATCTCTGAATGTCAAGGAACCCGTTCAACTCATTCCGAACAGTTTTATTCGCTGCTGTAGTTCTGCTCTGTTCGGAACTTCAGTGGCGTATACTAGCGACTTCGGACGACCCAAACATCTACTATGTTGAAGAACATGATACGTTCTGAGGCTTGTACTGCCCTCATGTTGTTTATGCCTAGCAAGGTATTACATTATGTATTGCATCATAACTCTGAAATGAAGGATTTTCAGAAAAAGTTGTATAGAACATTGTTAGTCCTATTTTTACCTCTACATTACACCCACAAAGTATTTACATGTACTTATGAATCACCCTGTATAGCAGTAGGAAATAATTAAAAATATATGTAACAGATAAAAAATAATTTTATGACTGGAGACACTGACGGTCGAAACTCACAGTTGCAATCGTCATCAGTTGCTGTAATCTCCTTCGAAGCATCGGTGGTCTCTCTTCTCCCGATAGAGGTTTCCTTTGGTAGTGCACAGGCGTAATGCGTTTCCGCAGAGAGCGTGCACACAGTAGCAATGGATTTGCGTGCTCAATCGGCGCCGTGGAAACGCGCGGTTGATTTAGATACGTAGGGAGAGAGAGAGAGAGAGAGAAAGAGAGAGAGAGAGAGAGAGAGAGAGAGAGAGAGAGAGAGAAAGATAGAGAGACAGAGACGAGCAAACGGGAGAACGCGCGCCCTTACCAGAGCTGAACTCTGACTCACCCCTCACGGTTCGGGGATGTAGTCTGCCAGCCAGCCGCCCGCCTACCTACCCCCCTGAACAACCCCCGATGGCTCTCCTGGCCCCGAGCTACGCACGCAATTACCATCCCTGATTGGATTAGGCGGCGTCTTGATTTGAACCCGGCGTCGACAATCTCGCTCTCGAACGCGTTTACGCTGTCTGTCGGTAAAGCTACCGGAATTCGTTCTGCGTAGAATAATAACAACCAAGGTCGGAGGATCCTGGAAGAGATGCGCGAGGACCGCAATGCGAAGCCACCCGAGGAGCCATCTGCATAATTAATTCTTAATGACAACGTCGATTCTTCGTTCTGCGCCGCTGCTGTGGTAGAAAAGAAACTCTTTATTTTTTTATTAATTCCATTATTTTTAGTAATATTTAGTATAAGCAAAATTTAATAATAGTCTAGTTCTTATACGTTCGTCTAAAGGATTAAATTAATTTTTATTAAAACTAAATATTAATGATAATTTTTATTATTATTAATTTTTATTATCATTGTACGAAAAAATCAAACAAGAAAAAAAGGATAAAAGTTATAAGACAAAAAATGCTGTTTATTCATTCGTATTGATAACACAGGACTACAAAAAGAAATTTGTGAAAATCAACTGGGATCAGAGTAGGTGATTCTTATAGATTATGGGTCGCAAAAAACAATGCCGCTGGCCAAATTACTCTATCACGTCACAATTTTGAGATAATTGCAGTTAAAGTTGCAAAAAAGGGCTATTTTAGTAAATTTTGGCATATTATAACTACAGTATGTGACATGTTGGAGATGTTTTATTGCAATCAAAATTAATCACATTGTTAGGACTTTTAACCCTTAAAAGGAATTTGTTGTGTCGGTTATGGTTAAAAATTTTAAGTGATTTAATACATTTCTTTGCAATTTACAAAAAACTTACACCTCCTCTACAATGCGAGTCTCAGATGGTCTCAGAGTTGTAAGTCGTAAGAAATTGACCAATCACAATCGAATGTGAGGAGAATAATTGACTGAGATTGGTCAATTTCTTACGACTTACGACTCTGAGACCATCTGAGACTCGCATTGTAGAGGAGGTATTAGACGTGATGAATAAAAACGGCCAACGGATTCGACTTCAGCGACCCAAAATACGTATAGTACACGTGGTCTAGTTAGTGTCTATTAAAAAAAATTTGTGGTCCTGTGTAATCTAAATTCATAAAAAAGGAAAACGCGGTTTTATCTACTATAAAAATGTTGTAAGAACGAAGCCAACGAAGAGCTGTTGTGGTCAAATTCCAATATCGAGGCATAATGTTTCTTTTATCGCGTGATCAATATTTTAGCGTATGAATTGAACTTAAAGCGCCGCGAAAGAGGCAATGCACGCGCGCGTGCCTAATGATGCACGTAACAGCCGCTTATTTTCTATTTCTTACACGCAATTACAGCTGTAACCGTCGACTGCGACCGGTCGCTGATTCGATTAGCGATTTCTAACACTTGTGCGACTTAATGGCCGGCAATTAGGGCTGCTTGGAAAGCGACAGGATGTCACGCACGTTCTTTCGTCGCAAAACGCGACGCATTTAGACGCATGCACCTGGGTATGCGTGTGCTAGTACTCGTGTCGATGCTGAGTACGTTCGCCATTTTTGGCACATAAATCTTTTACGCGGAAAAATGAAGAAAAAGTGTGTAATATGTTTCCTGATCTTTCTTTCGTAACGATGCATCTCTGATATAACTTATTTTCCTCCGCATGATAGTAACATTAATTGCATACTTTCTGTAAATATTTGACACTTGAATGAGAAAAGTATACAAGTATTGACAATCGGAAAATAACTGAAATTCTAAATAGCTGTTATTTTCTAATGCATAAACAGAATGAAATAAATTAAATATTAGCATAGCAGTAGTATTATCAAAGATTATAAGTTACAATTATTTATCTGAAATTATAATAACTTTTTATTTGCGATTAAACTATATTAGCAATATGCTATACAATTTTGACGTATAAAAGGTGCAGGGAAAATATCAGCCGTTGGTTTTGCAATACAATTCGTCAATATAATCCAAAGAATAAACAGGTAAATCATACAAATGAAATGAGTTAATGACGCGTCGTTCCATTAACATCCTCGATGCGCGTAATAACTTTAATCGCGGCTAATGACAAGCTATACAATACAATTTCGCATAAAACGGCGAATAGTCAGTGCGCGGGTAACATCGGAATTAATGGATATGGATTATTACCGGCCATTCTGGATATGTGGATTATCGCGAGCAACAATAACTCGACGAAAGTGCAAAGGGACACGAGTGCGGCGTATATTAACGATGACATCCTATCGTCGCTTTCATTATCTCATCTTGAATTGTAATTAAAACTGATCACGGCCGATTTGCTTAACGGTGCACGTGAGATTTGCATTCGCCTTCGCAGTGATTAATCTATACATGAATGAGAAGTGGCAGGACCATTTTGTAATCTTCATCGTCTCTAATAGATACTTTTGCTTTCAAAAACTGTTCTACATCGTCTGAAAGGTACTATAACGAGAAATCATTATAAACTCGCTTTCAGAATTAATTAAAGTCTTTCGGTGATATACGAAGATGATACACGAGAAACGACATTCCTGAAGATGCTACGTGTATTACTCGTAATAAATGCGAATCTTCTTAAGTAATTGTTAATCGAATTTTATTATAATATGTTGTACCTTTTATTGTTGCATTTTAAAAATTAAGTATTCTACTTACATGTAGCTGTGTTATATCCGTATATTTTGTAAATAATTTAATTTGAATTTTAATAAATTATTTTATTTCTAATCTACATATATTTTCCCCGTATTTTGATACGTGAATTATAAGACATTTTTCTAAGCCCTATTAATTGTGTATTGCATCTGCGGCATCTAATGCATACAATGTTCTTGCCGAGCGCACCGGCGCGGCGCGGCGGCGAGTGCATCGCAAGTGCGTGACATCGAGTCGTTTTCAAAGCCGTAATTACCGACTATTAGGAAATGAGTGTTAGAAATTGCGGATCGATTGAAGGAAATTGGAGCCGCGAAGCAAGAAACGAACGTTCTCCAGCATCGTGTGAATTAAGTGTTATTAAACGAACACCACCTATAGCAATACATTGTGTTTTATAGATGTTTTACAGGTGTGCGTGAAACTTCAATTTGACTCTACATTTTCAATTGCTAGTATGTCGACGTTCCTGTTAAAGCGAAGTCGACTACAAATAGACTAAAGAATCTGTATAAACGATAGTACGATAAACCTGAAATATTCATAAATCAATATCGTGAATTAGGACTTAATAGAGGTTTAAATCAACAAGCTATGCATAAAATTATGTGTGGAAGCAAATGAATTAACTCAAGTCGCAAGCGAAATAAGGTTTATCTTTTTACATCAGTCAGAAATATTTCAAAATTTCATATTATATTACAACTAGTAAATTATACAATGCGCGGTTTATTTTCAGTATATATCAAATTTTATGTATAAGTTTATATAGCCTTTTTTTCTCTCTCCAAAAGAGTTTATACTTAAAATAATAATTTATACACGTTCAACTTCGGTCTAAGGAAACGGGAAGGGTTATATGCTTAATTGTGAGAATTTTATCGCGAAAACGTTTGACATACATTGACGTTTATTGCTCTAACTTGCACTAACAGAAGCAACCGGCTTTGAAGGTGGAGATAAGACCATGTGCGGTCTCGTGAAACACGACGAGGAATATCCTCGGGGATTGCCCATGTCACGTGTCGCCGGGACACTTTCGATCGAGCTTCCAAGTTGACGAGAAGGGGGGATGCCAAATGGACGACTTGATGGTAGGAAACGAGCACGAAGTGATAAATGTTCACGCTCGTACATTGCTATGCGACGCGTGCGACGCGCGCGTCATCGTTACGCACAATTAATGATGGACGTCAATAATGGTTACTTTTGGAAGTATGGCCCTCCCGAAATAATTGCGTTCTTTCTTCATTTCTATATTGTCAGGAAAAAATACATACCCAAAAGTATATTAATATTGCAGTATTTACATTAGTTATTACTAGACATCGGATTTTTCATATGCAGATTGGTGGAAAAGAGCAATTAATAACTAAGATTATGTTATTTATAATATCCAACATATTTATACTGCAACATATGTTAGGTATAAATATGTTGGATATTATAAATAACATAATCTTAGTTATTAATTGCTCTTTTCCACCAATCTGGATATGAAAAATCCGATGTCTATAGTTATTACTTATATATTGCTTTATAATAATTATACATTAAAATAATTACTACTATTACTCCTATCATTATCATAATATCATATATTGCATTTCAAATCTTTCTTTGTCGATTGCCGGAACATTTTAAACCCTCCTCAATATCATTCATGGTCCTTACCATGCCAAAGTTTCCCCATCCGACAATACATCAAGACGTTTATACTCCCCCAAGTACTCCCGTATCGCGGCACCCTGTCCGATCCCTTCTTCCCGAAGAGCGGCGTTCTCCACGTCAGCCCGCAAGGCAACTGGAAACGCAGTGGATTCGGTCGAGTATCGTTGGAGAGAACCATCCGTTTGAAAGATCCTCGGGTGTCTTCGGCGGGGTTTCGATAGGGCGCGCCGATTCACGGCGAGACTTAACATGTGCACTTTATTGTCTCTTAGGCGGAATAACACGCGTTATTTGGCGCGAGACAAATGCTTAAGTCGAAGGATACCGGAGTTGGCGGGGGCGTCTGCGAAACTCCGTATATCTCTAGAGGCTGGTGTTTCGCCTCATAAAGACTATCTTTTCTTCTTGCCTTCTTGTCTGTCGGGAGCATGTTGGGTTGCCAAAAAGTATTTCTTTTATAGTCGTCGCGAATGTTGCCACGGAATGACGCCGGGAAATGTTTATGTCGCGAAAAACGTACCGATGGCTAATGTGCTTTATCGAATGAATCAAGGCAGACTGTATTAAGAGTGAGAGTCAAGTGTGCATATGATTCAAGCAAGCAATCAATAATTTAATTTAGAATGTAAGCGGACGAGTTATTACGAAACGGAATATGTCTCTTGAATTGGATTTCGAAAATCCCCAAGAAAATCTTTGAGATTACACGTTTATTTAAATATAAATTGGAATATTTAAGACGTTATTTCCCTCTTGCCATGCTGGAAAGGTTATTCGGAAATAATTAAGTCTGAAGTACAGTGAATGTACAGTGTGTTCCAGATTTCTAGCACTTTCCGCTATTTACAGACTCTTTTTGACTAATTTGACGTCGAATATCCTAGCGATATTGCTAATAAAAATTCAGTAAATCAAATCTTTAAATTGTATAAAGAAATGAGGTTTTTCAAACAAAAAGACACTATTTAAAGAGTTCATTGAACGATAGGTATATAACGATAGATAGAAGATTTCTCTCGATTCTTTTCTCGGAGAGCCACGGTGCAGCGGTGGTCCGATGGAAGGAGATCCTTTCGCGCTTATTTCCGCGCGATCTGCGGACGGAACGAAGCCTCCGGGAGGCGGGACGTTATTACCATAAAATAATGAAACGGGATCCGGGCGCATTACGGGCTCCGCGCGGTCCATTATGCAGGGGTGAGAGCCGTCTTCCTTCTCCATCTCGAGGCACGTATGCCTCACTGGACGGACAGATAGCCACCCGCAATGACGGGGCGAAAGCCTTTCGAGGCTTTCCCTAAGGCCTATCTGACGTCTAGGCAAACTACGCACGTATCTAAGCTTCGCATCTTTGAGGGAGGGCTCGTAAATGATAATGAAGACAGGCGAAGTTACTATTATCAACTGCTAAATCTAACGATACTTTTTATTTGAACTTTGAAATAATGGCCACACTCAGAGAAAAAAGTCATATCAGCAACTAGAAATTTGTGGGCAAATAGCGCCTCAACTATGTGCTATAAAAAGTTGCAGTAACAACAACAAATAA
>NJRP01000041.1:1247865-1258240 GCA_003063835.1 Aphaenogaster floridana | reverse complement strand
ACTTTATCGTTTTTTCCGTGTACTATTATTGTAGTTGTGGCAACCTTATCGTTTTTTCCGTGTTGAATTCGAAAAAATATAGATTTAATTTTACATTTAGCAAACACAGAAGAGTTACTCATATATATTTTTTACCTTTTATGTATTTTTTACCTTTTACGCGTCGTGTAAGAATTACATCGCTCGCGTTGAATCGACGGCGTCTCTTTCCTGTCGAGATATTATGCGAGGTGAAATTTATGAGCGAGTGGTCGCACGAGAGTGAAAAGCGGAAACGCTTGGCAGTCACAAGAGCGCACCGCAATAAACGCATCTCGGTATATACGATTCGATATATCGGCTCATGATTTTCGGTCCCGGAATCGAGAGGCGCGTCGTGCACGACATACCGATGGCGCCGAAAGACGAATGGCTTGCGCGCGTCGCGATGGCTACACCCCAAATCTGTTCGAGATTTGGCGAGGCCGACAGGACTTAGAACGAGACTCACGTTCTCTGTCGGGAAAGGACGATGGGGTGGCTCCTCGTAGGGACGCACTCACGTACCAAAAACCCATCCTCGGTATTCGATCCTCTCCCGCGAGGATTGTTTGGCCGCTTCTAATTCGGCTTGTATTCGTTATCCAGCGAGATCATTGAATTTCCGATTATTTCTATACTCGGCTATCGTCGGTTATGACCGTTCTTAAATTTTATATATCCGGAAATGGTTTAGTTATATGAATTATAAAATTATTTTTAAAAAACTTAGATTGTTATTCGATATTGTTGATATTCTAACTGTTATGCTTACTAAAATCTTCTTTCGTTGATTTATTCTATATAACGAAAAAATGGAGAGAGATAGAAATGGAGGATTTCTCGAGAATTACGGAAAATCATTCGTCTCAAGCTACCACAGTTTACTTCGATAGACGACGAAACCTTCCCCTTTTCACAGCCACCGGCTAATGGAAGGTGTCGAAAAGGCCCTCGGGAGGGTAGTGGGTGGAAATTTACACAGGGGCGAAAGACTGGGAGAGTGCAATTCCAATCTCGTCTCGACGAGGCTTGTCTACTACATGCCGGGTGTCATTTTCATTTCTGCTACGAGAGCTCGACCGAGCTGCGTCCGTGTACGAGCTGACGCGATGCATTCGATGCACCCTTCTGATCTGATACGTGCAATCATCGAGCCGGTGTGAGGTACTCGCTTTCGACAAAACTGATGACCCGCTGGCGTCTGCCCTTCCCTGCCACCGGATGTTGGCGAAGGTCCTTTTCTCGTAATCATAATTGTTTCTTTCCCGCGCTGCATTAGATGTTTTTTCTATCCGTTCCGAATAAAAAAAAACGATTTTTTAACGTCTGCCATAACGTTATTCTTCGTTTTTTAGGATTTTTGGTACACTTTTGTTTATATTGGAGAGTTTTGAGTCATCTAGTAATCTTAAGATTTATAGCTTTATTGCTTTCGTTCAATGTAACTTTTACTTTTCAGAAAACGAAGGCCTATTTTCTAAAATAATATGCACAATTTTGAAAGCTTAGAAACTTGAAGTAATAGAGAAATAAAACTCTGAGATCTATCAAGTATATAACGAAATAACATAATATATCGATTTTTTATTGAAATTCATACACTTAGAATAGTGTATTTAATTAAGAAATTCTGTCTCTTCAATATGTATTAATAAATATTACTCTCGATTATTTTTTATTAACATACGCATCAAGAAAGAGTTTGTGCTGTATTTCTTGGAGACAAAAGCAATATCTTACGGTATCGTCGATAGGCGAGAATGGCCATTAATTTTGATGGATGCATCGAATGGTCCGACAAGTATCGATTCTCGTAATACACCTGTGCCGTGATCGAACTCATCGCGCCGTGCCAGTAGTTTACACGCTCGCGTCGACGAAGAATGAACGTAACAATTTGCCGAAGGAAGTTTAATGCACATCCTCGATCACCACCCGTGGACCACTGGTGCGTTTTTCTTGGGAAACAGGGAGGAAAGCAATTTTTCGTAAAAGCAGCATCCCCTTACGCGGATCCTGCACGCAACCAATTCGATTGATGCCGAAGGTGCGCTCGTTTTTTCGCGCCATATTTCCTGAATTACAAATAACTCCTCGATACGAGAATCACACAAGGATGGGATAATTTCTCTGAAAGAAAAAGGTCGGCGCGAGGTGTAATACTGGAGAGATGGTTACTGAAGATATTATAAAGTTAAATATTTAGAGATACTCTCAAAATAATAGTATATCAATTTTTAGCCAGAAAAAGGAAGAAAAGAGAAATTTCCGTTAGTTTTTCTCAAAGCTGATTCATTTTTTTATACTGGTTAACAAAATGCTGGTCATAATTTTGCTCGTTAGTGCTTATGCCCTCATAGCAATACAATAATAAATAAATGCACGGGAAGAACGGTTTTGCTGAAATATCTAAAAATTTGGTCAAATATAGATTTGAAAATAATTTTGTTAGACCATCAAAAGTAACTAGACGGAAAAAAAATTTGTTAACTTGACTAAATCTTTCAAATAAATAAAATTTATTTAGTTCAAGTAAATAAATGTTTAAGTTAAATAAATAAATACTTGAACTAAATAAATTATTTAACTTAAACATATAATATATTTTATGTTTAAGTTAAATAAATAAATACTTGAACTAAATAAATTTTATTTTGTTGAAAGATGTAGTCAAGTTAACAAATTTTTTTTCCGTGTAAGTAGGACATTCAAGCATGATGATAATGCTGCAAAAAGTTTTTATATTCTAGCAATTATTTTGAGCGTCCTACTTAGTTACTTTTGATGGTCTAACAAAATTATTTTCAGATCTGTATCCGGCCAAATTTTTATTATAGATATTTCAGCAAAATCATTCTTTCCGTGTGTAAACAAATAGCTGCAAGTAAGAAAATTTAAAATGTTATCAACATTCATTGTCTCTTTTTGTCTGTCGCAGTCTGACCGATTTTTTTTTCGCATTTATTTTAACGTGACGGTAGTCCTAACGCAAACGTATTCGACCGCATTTTGCGCAGCTGCGCCGAAGTGCATGTTATACGTCAAGCTTGATCTCTTGCATCGGCAGGGGAGCTCGCGCAGCGCCAAAATCCAAAATCACGCGAAATCCGCGACGAGGGAGGACTGTCGGATGGCTGTCACAATTTCCGGATTTCAATATTGACGGTTGCGGAGAGTCGCTCGCGCGCCTGCGTTATCCAATGTGCAAACTTTCGCCCTGTATTTTAATTTCGCGACGCTCAATATGCCGTCGCCTCCGACGTCGTCGGCGCCGGCGCTCTATCTTCGTCGCGGAGAGTTTGCAATAACAGTTTAATCCCCGGTGATGAGAGTCCCGTAGAGTCCCCCTTTCCCTCTTACCCCTTTCGGGAAAGTGCACTTCAATCAAGCCACGTGTTTGATTTGGCGCCACCCAAGACGCACCGATAATAATCGATAAATCCCCCATTGTCTGGTCGACACCCGCAGCGGATTCCGTCACAGGTTTTCCATTCGCACACAGATACCTTTCTCCAAGAAACAATATAATCCGTCGACGAGATATTTAGGTAAAATTTCGCAAGATTGCGTAGAAAGCTGGTATTCGTTTGCTTTGTTACTTCATCTTTTGACAGCTTTAGTCACGAATTAAATTTTGAATTTTAACTGCGTAATATTGTATTAATTTGCTGAAAGAACATATGCTGCTATAGAGGAAACTTTTTCATGTTACGTTATTACATTGGGCAATTTAATTTCACTATTTCCGCGATTGATTTTCACATTTTTATATCCGCAAAACGTTCCCTATTTTTATTTTCCTTCTAAATCTTTAGAGCGCGTTGTTATGCAAGATCTTTTGTGCGTCTCATCTTTCGCATTCTGTATGTAAAATGCAGCACGCTGTGTGATCAGAGGATACAGAGGATCAGAGGTTCCAGAATCGCGAAGAAGCGTCAGGAAGTGAAAGGAGCTGGTGAGACAAGGAAGGCAAAAGGGCGCACGGGGGTTATATCATGATATAGGGCGGAATGCGAGGGGGGTGATGTAGGAGAGGCACTGGCACGTATGATTATACATCATCATGTACGATTATGGTCGCTCGCCTGTGCGAGACCGGCGCATTACGAGCTTAACGCAGGCGTGTACGATAATCGTTAAATTGAGATAGAGCATGCAGACAGGTCCATGATGATACGGTCGAATTTTGATAGATATAGAAAGCGGCAGTTATCGTCCACATCTTTGTTTGATACGCTAAATTAGAGGCATCTTATTCAAAACTAAAAGTTTGTCTAATATTTATAAAAATTATCATTAAATCCTTTATATTATAATATGATTTCTTCTGTATTTAAAAGAATTCTGCAATATAATTTATTTTGTTCTAAAAAAATTTGGTTTACATTAAAATAAAAATTTGTATGACGATAGAGACACGTAGGTATGTACGCAGAGGTATGTATAAAAATTCCTACGTGTTATTTTAGAAACGCTTTAGAAACATATTCTTTGACAAATATGAATCAGTCTCATCTTTTTATAATTCAAGCTGAGAAGTGATTACGAAATCGCTTAATTAAAATACGTTGAAAATTTTAAATAGTAAAATTTTAAAAATTAAAAGAAAAGGAGAGAGAGAGATGGGACGCGCAATTAAGATAAAATCGCATCTAAATTTGACATTTTATATGAAATTTCTGCGACAACTTGCATTTTTTAGTTTATACGGATCATATGTAAGCTCATTTTAATTCCTATTAGAATTTCTAATAGAGAATCTAATCGATGAGAAAGTGTAGGTGGAGATAGATAGATCGACGTTGTCTCTGCAAACGGGGAAGAATAGACCGCGAAAGGGGTTGGAATCCTAATTAACAGCATTGATCCGCGTTCATTTGCATGCGTAAACACAGGGGTTGGTAGGCGCACTCAGATTCTTGGTAAATCCAAGAGTGACTCTAACGCACAGGATAACCCTTCTCAGTCCCACCACTTTCTGCAGAATGAAGCAGAATACAGAATGTGGTTTAGAACATTAAAACGTGCACAAAGGCAATGCTAATGCATCGATCGACGTAATCTTTTAGAGAGAAATATTAGAAGTTAGATATATCTTGTATTATATTATTACCAATTTTTAGGATTTAGCATGTGAAGAATTAGGGTAAGAAAGGCAGGAGAGAAAAAAGAAGAAGAAAATGTTTTTATTAGAATATCGTTATATCGATTTAACAAGAATATTTTAAGCAAGTAATTGTGTATCCACAAATTGCTCATTACGGAAGCAACAATGCAGTATCGTCGGCGATTCGATGATCTCATCTCCCTTGCCGTTGTATCTTCACGTTCCGTGGAGCGTGC
Source organism: Aphaenogaster floridana (assembly GCA_003063835.1). Lineage (NCBI taxonomy): Eukaryota > Metazoa > Arthropoda > Insecta > Hymenoptera > Formicidae > Aphaenogaster > Aphaenogaster floridana. The sequence goes on along the minus strand of NJRP01000041.1, from coordinate 1,252,876 downwards.
GCTCAAACAAAGACATTATACCCTGCGCGCCGTGATTACTGTTATTAGCTCGTGGACATCCTGTTGCATCTCTCCCGATATAATTTCCACGACACCCTCGAACGACCGCCGCGGCGCCGGAGTATTGTACTATTATAATACACACCTGGAAAGTCCACGTTCTGAAACTACGTAAAATCCGACGGTTATCGAAGCGCAAATTCACATGAAACTGTGACATTGTATGTAAACTGAAATAGAAATTTCAATATCGGAAGAAGTAGTAATTAATTAGAAAGGTAACGTATACCCGTCGAATATCACGAAACTGTAACAGCGGCTTGTGAAAATGTTTGAACAGTATCGTTCAATTTGCAGATATACTGACGCTTGAATACTTTCGTGGATCACCGTACTCTCTAAAAATGTTCTTCAAACATTTTTCGAAAGTCAGTTCGAGAGCTTTTTATTTAAATACAAAACTTTTTTCAATTAGCCACAAAGTCTGTATTTCTATAAAATTTTAATTAACGTTAGAGACAGCCGATAATATTTTTATATAAACCGCCGTAGCAATTTCTGCGTTTCCGAGCTTGAATAATTTTCCCAAGGATCTTTTAAATATTCGCTTAGAACTCTCGACGAACGTTGGCGAGTTTGTCTGCAAATTACAGGCGCGTTACTTTTGCGTCCGTTTAAACGGAACTAACGGAGGTCATCTCTTGCGAAAAAACGGATTTTACGGAGTCGCCGATGGCAGGTTTATCGACGAATACGAGAGATTCCTGATCTTCGTTATGAATTTTTTGTCGACATGCGCGCGGAAAATTTGATGGGTCGACGGCCAAAGTAACCGGGCCGAGAGAGCGCTGTGAAATCGAAATATGGCTTCGATATCCGCGTCGATGAATCGCCCGCAATTGATATGAGCGCTTGGGCCGAAAGCTTTCCTCTTTAGACATCAAGATCAAACGTTTTAACCAGTCGGTAAACACGCGCGAATTTGCTTGCGCGACTGAAATAGTGATATCGTTAATTGATCGTTCGTTTCAACTCCGATAAAAGCGCGATATAACGAAAGGCACGTGGCACTATCATCGTTTTTCTCTTGCGGAAGTTCTCTGAATCTCCTTTTATCTCATATTCCTGAGCAGAGTTAAATACATCGTAATTTAATATTCATTCGATTCTACGCGTAATATTCGTATAAAAGATTTTGAAATTATTTAACGTGATATCATTATTACAGTATTTTATATGAATATTGATATCTCCACCTGGTTTCTTATACGTCCATCGAGAGCGGCAAAACATCATGACAATTCCGCGCAGCGCAATCAGTTTGCCTCTCGATGTGGGATGCGGAATTACAATCGTGTCGTTACCGGTGCGGAATCACCGGTGAAATTAATGACTCTGCTGTACCGCGTCGAGGAAAGGATCCGGCCATTGTGCGGACTCGTGGCTATTTCAATGCCAATGAAAATCATTACCGGACAGATAATTAAAAGGTAATGAACTTCATGGTTATGTAGATCGCTCCGAGAATGATGGGGTTGGATTATGTCTTGTTTGGAGTTTGTCGTGGCGGCGATTGCGGAGACGAGAATACGGCGTATTTCGAAGATTTGCTTAGTCCTTCGCCGGACATTGTTATACAATGAGGTAATGTTTATCTTATGACCAAGAACGTGTCTATAAGTAACCAGAAACTTTAATTTTCCTAAATCGCCAGTAAATAATTAACATATAATAAATTGTAAGACGACTTAACTGGCCATAGATGGTATTCTATTTATTACTACGTATCAACCATACGAATTGTGGTCCTCCACGGATATTAAATTTAATAATAATATAATGCTAAAGCATCTATTAGATTCTCCCCCCTCTCCCCCAACACCCTCCTATCATGGAAACTGTTAAAGAATTTGTTGCGAAAAATATTACCTCAGCCAGGATTTGAACCTAGACCTCCCTATACTCCGTGTGGGCGTCGTAGCAAGTTCGTGTCTATAAGTATCATCCTTTATTAAAATTTTCAGTGATATCATTAACTAATAAAACCTCATGTTTTTTTATTTGACTTTGATACTTTCAGCCGATTTATATTTCTATTTTATTTTCCTAACAATAGTAAACTATTAATAAAAAAGATAATTATAATATATTGGTACGAAATTTTTTTTGTACTAAAAATTTTATATAATAATAAGATTAGGACCAACGAAATTGTCAAATATAAATAAGAATAGCCAAATGTCGGTCACCGCGGATCTTGGTGCGTAATAATAATTTTTTGTGAATTCCCTATTCATGCGAACTGCGCGCCGCATATTCGTCGGTCTTAAAACACAATCCTTACATGAACCCGGAATTAATTCACATGTTAAATTGACATTTATATTTATATTTGACAATTTCGTCAGTCCTAATCTTATTATTATTTAAAATACGTCGCCTGAAACTTGACGTTTATCCAACATATATATTTGTTATTGCAAAGAATATCACCACATGCCTCCATGGTCGAATTGATAGGACACCCGTACGGATTGATGGAAGATCCAGGTTCGAATCCTGGTTGAGGTGTTATTTTTCGCAATAATTTCTTTACAGTTTTTCGGGGAAGGGGGGATCTTATAGATGCCTGTTAGCATTAAAATTATTAAATTGCTCGTCGATTTAACATGTGAATTAATTCCGGGTTCATGTAAAGATTGTGTTTCAAGACTGACGAATATGCGGCGCGCAGTTCGCATAAACAGGGAATTCACAAAAAATTATTATTACGCACCAAGATCCGCGATGACCGACATTTGGCTATTCTCATTTATATTTAAAGATTTTATGTCATTTTTGTCGTTCTTATTTTTAATAAGCGAACAGGAATGAACGGCTTATTTTTGCGATTTGGGTCACGTCTTTATAGGAAGACCTCGATAAGAATTTTCGATTAACATATGCAGTTGCCTCTTATTTTCGTCCTGAGATCCTCGAAATCCAATTGCGACGACGCATGGTCGATTTTGGTGCATCTCGACTCATTCGAACTTAGCATATCAAAGCCCTTATCGAGGCGAGTCGAGGGCAGCCGCCATCTCCAGATGGTCGAGTTGTCGATATCCCTCTCGAAATATCCCGGGGAAATGTGAAATTCAGAAAATACGCGTATACAATACACTCGCTTCCTCGGCCAAACGTGACGTAAATACTCACCGACAACCGCTTGACAAATCGCGCAAATCAGTGTTCGTGTAGAACGCATCGAGCTAAAGCGGAAAGTGTAAATCATGCGACAGATAAAATCAATGTTTAGAAATCGCATAGATATCTCGCCGAAGAAAAGATCTCATCTTGCCGAGATTCTGTTAGTGCTAAGAGAAACAAGCTTTGCAAAATGCCAAATAAAGTATTAAAAATGATGAAAGATTCAAGATATATTATCATATATTTATCTTAAAAAAGACAGAGGTAAAAAAAATACGCTAAATACATAAAACGCATCCAAAAGTATAAGTAATGTTAAAAAAAAAATTAACTATGTTTAAAAATGGATATGAAATTTATTTAATTTGCACTATTGACAAATTTAATTCTTAAAATACTTTTGAAAATATTACAATACATAACGCATTTAAAATCAAAGTAAAACAAAAACATAGCGTGCCCAGATTGAAATACAACGTCCTGTACTTATTGTTAGTATGTGAATTATGTGCATTAATAGAGAGATGTATATAAAAGTTATTAACAGATAAGAAGGTAAGTCTCATTAATGTTCAATAATTATTAATTTGATTCGAAATTTACGAAATATTTTGAGAACACGTGAAAGAAATAAACATGTTTATAGAAATGCAACCCGAGTTAAAACACAATATCCTACGCTCGATATGTGAATTATGCCCGGGCAGGCCAAGTTTTTGTTTTATGCTTTATTTCGATTTTAAATGCGTTATATACTGTAATATTTTTAAAAGCGTTTTTAAGAGTTAAATTTGTCAATAGTACTTGGCAAATTAAATAGATTTCATATTCATTTTTGAAAAGTTAATTTTTTATTTAATTAAGTTAGTTACGTTATACCTTTGGATGCGTTTTATATATTTGACGTAGTTTTTTTATCTTTGTAAGGTTTTTTTTATGAGATTTTTGTTAACCAGTACATCACATACATATAAATGGAGTTAAAGTAAAACTACAGAAAGTATACCACTTTGTGGAAGTGACTGAGAGTCACTGATGGATCCGCACATTAAAATTAAAAAACTATTCATAATTTAGATAAATTTGTGCATCTTCTGAACTTCCACTAATATTAAAAATTGATAATTGATAATAATTGAAAATAGTGGTTTCTTAAAGATTATAATGCAATTTTTGGGTAAAATTCTAACCTTTTTTGCATTAAAAAGTCATAATAAATATCGTAATTCTTTGGAGAAATATATTTTTTATAAACATGTCAAATTTTAAAGCGATATTTTTAATAAAAATCTCAAAGTTAAAATGTTGAAATGTAAGTAAATATGCAATTGCAAATGTAAGAATACAAATTTGAAAAATTCAAAGATATATTGTAACAATTTAAAGATTCAAATTTGTAATCTTATAATAATCCAGAAAATATAATTAAATTAGGAACGATGCTTCCAAGTCGGAAAATGATAAAAGTGATAGATAAAAAGGATAAAGGATAAATTGTATACCATAATAAATTGTAAAACATCTTTGATTAATACATTAATACATAGATAATTCGTTAAAAATTTTTCTTAAAAATGTGATATTAATAATTAAAATTATACATTTTGCGGTATTTATACTATAATCCATTTCCATATATCAACTATCGAGCAAATATAAATACAAAAGTTAAATAATATTTTAATTTATTGCTTCCTCATAGAGGAAGCTTTGTTTTCGTGAAAAATTTTTTTTTCAGTTTTTAATGCCAATGTGTTTAGAATGTTATAAAACGTCGAAAATTTACATTTTTACAAAATGTACGTTTTGTGCGTGTGTGTGT
>NJRP01000041.1:1218580-1247576 GCA_003063835.1 Aphaenogaster floridana | reverse complement strand
GCGTGCGTGCGTGTGCGTGTGCGTGCGTGTGTGTATGTATGTGCGGATATCCGTAGTTGCTGTAACTTCCGCAAATTTGGAGATATCGAGCTGAATTTTTTTTTAATCGAAAGAAACTCATTAAAGGAAGGTTCCTATTGAATTGCGCGATGATCAGTAATGGGGTTCTTTTTTAAAAAAATTTTGAATTTTTTTAGAAATGTCCGTGGTTGCTCTAACTTTCGCAAATTTGATGATGTCGGGCTGAATTTTTTTTAATCGAGAAAGAATTATTTAAGGAAGGTTCCTATTGAATTGGGCGATGATCGATAAAGGGGTTCTCTTTTAAGAAAATTTTGAATTTTTTGAGAAATGTCCGTGGTTGCTGTAACTTTCGCAAAATTGGAGATATTGGGTTGGATTTTTTTTAATCGATAGAGAATTATTAAAAGAAGGTTGGTATTGAATTGCGCGATAATTGCAACAAAAAGCCAATTTTTTTAAAAAAAATAGAAAAAAGTGTGCAAATTAGGATTTTGCACAGTGCTTCCTCATCAATTTAAAGAGGGGCAAATTAGAAAGAGGCACAATGCATCATCAACATTTTAGTTGATTCACAAAGCTTCCTCTATGAGGAAGCCAAACGAAAAAAAAGAAGAAATAAAAAAATACTTTTTTATAGAGAAAGCTTTGTGAATCAACTAAAATGTTGATGATGCATTGTGCCTCTTTCTAATTTGCCCCCCTTTAAATTGATGAGAAAGCACTGTGCAAATTCCTAATTTGCACACTTTTTATTATATATTAAGAATTATTTTTAAAGATTCTGTAATATTACATGTAATATTATTACATAAAATTGTGTAATATTTAGTCTCGTTTGACGTAACATTTTATTCATGTATCATTTAATCTCTATCACTTAATAGTACTTTCTTTTGAAGTATTTGATTATTATTAACAAGCGGCTTGGTGAAATAGTTTCAACTAAAAGTACAATATGTATTACATAATTTAGTTGGTTCAACTAAATAAAATTTGCTCTTTTGTAATTATTACAAATGTTTATAATTATTATACAAAATGCTTTGTTATTATTATTTATAATCGGTAATAATAATCAAATACTTCAAAAGAAAATATTACTAAATGCATCTCAAAAGTTTATCAAGATTTTTTTTTCAGTGTATATAAGTTCCAAAAAAATGTCTATAATCAAAACATTCTCTTGTGCTTCTCCGCTAATATTTTATTTAATCGATGGATGTTGATCAAATACATATATATATTCACACTATACGACTATTCCCGATCATGACTTTTAACTACATATAAGTTTCTGACTTCTTTTTTGATTCACTGCATAATTCTTATTAACTGAATTTTCTTTTTATCATATTCAATGTAGTATTGGTCACTTCCCTTGGGTTAAAAATGTACTTTTGCACTGATATATCCCGCACACAACAATTTGACGATTTCATAACGCCGGACTTAATTAATTCGCGCACAAGAAACGACGAATCGATTATAGACCTTATTTATAACTTGACATTTACACTATCGTTTTTTGATATTTATACTAAGAATACACGTTATTTATTGTATTGATTTATTTTAACATCTTTTATTTAATGACAACGACCTTTGTTCTTATGTTACGTGTTTCTCGGACATATTTTCACATGTTTTAATTTCTTATTATATTGGATTTATTGGATTCTTATTAGCGGCTGAAGAAAACACAATTACGTCAAAATGTTCCGCTTTATTGAATTTCATTAAATATACATATTTATTATTTGTTTGACATCTTCTTTGGTCGTTCGAATGGCTTTCTCATCCTTATACTAAAGCTCTATAAATATAACATGAATTTTAATATTACAATACTGATATGTATATTTGAATTGTTCTGACAATTTGAACGATTTTTGACAAAGCAAACAATAATTATCTCGGACAATTGGAATACTTATATTATTCGGATATTTATAGTATTAGTATAGACGATACTGAACAAGAAATTGAATAAATACATCCATTTAAAGAAAATTCAAATACTTGACTAGGTTAATTACAATGTAATTAATAAAACAATTAGAGTAAATTATATATTCATAGGAAAGTCAATTGATCATAAGATTGCATTACGTTATGTAGCAAAGCGAGTAATTTCTGCGCCTCGTTGTCCATGTATCCAGTTTATTTCAGTTTATATCGTTTCAAGAGCTGCTACAGTCCCAGCCTCTACGTCATTGATATCGGAAATTATAGTAGCGAAATCACTGTAATTGAACCTACATGTATATATTACAGTTAAAACCCGTAGCGCCGTCGTTCTTAGGATTGACTGGTCAATGTGCGGAATAACCAAGCGTTTTGGTAAAAGCCGAAACACAAAATTATTTCGCGCTTTTACGAAAACGCTTGGTTGTTCCGCACATTGACTAGTCTATATATAAATAATTATCGTCTTCAGAACTTGTACTCGAATTCATATTCGTGTTGTCTCCATAAAAGTGTTGAAGTAATTGAAGTAATTGAAACTACGTGTTTGCATAATGATTAGAGATATTGCTTAAAATATATTAAAGTATATATCAGTAATGGGAATATTATAAAATCATATTTCGGTCATAAACATTATTTGATTATTGAATCGAAATTGGGACTCTTATTAATTAAATATCTGAAAAATTTAATGTTCGAGCTTAAATACTACTTGCATTCGATAATTCTTGCGCAGAGACAAGTATATAAAAATACTAAATATATAAATAATATACAGATAATAGCAAATTTGAATTATTAGAACCTGGATATAGATTTTGTACTATTAAATAAGATTTAACTCAAATAATTTATTATACATATACTAATCACTCAGACAAAATAAAGCACTAATATTCAATTACCACTGTTGAACTGTTTGATTTCCTGTGTCTTGCTCGTGTCTATTATCATGATGAGAACTTGTACTCGCATAATTTTCTTCAGCAACGGATTGTTGTATCATTATATTCCTGTTGTTATCATTAATTCCTTCATGATTTCTTGAATTTTCATTTATCTTATGATGTTGGAGCAAGTGAGATTTTAAGCGATCTATTTCGACAAATATTTTAAAGATCCAATTGCAATGTCTACATTTTATATTACACCTTTGCATGTCGAATGTAAAATGTTGCGATACCCAAGTACATCTAATTTCTTCGCATATCTCATCTATAACGTTTGAATGACAAATCTGCAGGTGCTTTTGTAGACTTTCCTGCTTTTTTGCAAGAATCACTCTTCCGCAACATTTGCATATTGCTTCTTCAAGGCTTTGTGTAAAATATCGCCATAACAAGACGGATTCGTCTTTCCACGTTAATTTGTTTCGCTCAGCACATACATAATGAAAATGGGATAAGTGTGATCTCAATTCGTATAGATTCGTATGGTATTGTATAGTGTCTTCACAAAAATTGCACTTTGCAACAGACTTTTCAACAGACTTTGCAACAGACTTGTCTAATTTTCTAAAATACTGCCACACCCAACTACGTGGACTAATTCTACGTCCTTTGCTTGCCATTATATCCGCACAGTTTCACGGATCGTGTAATACTAAATATGACATACTGGCTATGCCCTAACGCCCTAATTGTTAGATACACTGTTTCGGGAACGTTTGGCGAAAGAAATATGTGAATCTTTGCTGAAATGTAAATATTGATATATAATTTAAATCGGCTTAACAGTTGTATTGCAAGCGTTGTCTTAACGCTTTATTTCATATTACTTGATTCTTGTAATTAGAAATTCAGATTAATATATGTTTTGATCCATTAGCTTAAAAGGCAAAGTTGGCTTAGTACTAAATGATATGATTATAAAGCTGCATAAGTTGTTTTTTGTTTTTTTATCTGTATGTACATAATTCAATATATTTGTATTGGAAATATGAAATTGGTAACGTCTGAATGATTGATATTAATATATACAAAGCCTGAGCACGCAAATTTACGCGATATCAATGTTTAGTTTTAATAGAGATTCTAACTATTGCGTGTTTGTTTGCTTTGTGGAGCATATAGACATGTTACGACTGTATTACAATTTTTAACTCTTATTAAACATGGAAATATGTTCTCATCATAGTAGAAAATGTATTAAGCCAAAACATTATATTTTGGAAAAAATGTCGAGAAAATAGCGTTTTCATTTCAAATTAAATTTTACAAAAATTAGTCTTCGATGCTAAAAGGTATAAATATAGTTTTAAAATTATTTTAAATATAAGATTGAAAAAATCTTTTTGAGTCTTTTCATTTTTTTGAATCTTCTTCTTTCTCTCTCTCTCTCTCTCTCTCTCTCTCTCTGTCTGTCTCTCTCTCTCTCTCTCTCTCTCTCTGTTTGTTCATGTACAATAGAATTATTGTGCATGTATGCGTATTAATATTCACTTACTTTGCTAATTTTAATAACTCTCGTTTTCTTTTCGCTTTCTGTTTCTCTCCCTTTTTTCTCGCTCTCTCTTTGTTTGTCTGTCGATCTGTTTCGTGTACGTCAATTATTGCGTGTGTATGCGTATTAATGTTCACTTATATTGCTAATTTTAGTAATATTTTATGAAGGAATTACGGAAGCGCCTTGAGGGATAAATTGCTTTACGTGCATGCGTTTATATAACGTGTGACTGAAATCTGAAATCGTGAAGTGACACTTTTCACGGACTCTTGAGATCTCGATATTGACTGCCCTAATTTTATTCGGACTAGTCGCAATCGAAAGTTTGTATCGACATTATGTAAGAAAAATGTCGTTAGATTTTTGATTGCGATTTTAGTTTCTGAAATATTTGAATCAAAAATTTGTTGACATTAGAATTCCAGATAAGCTTTTGGTAGCGCCACAACATTTGCGCAGTAATGTAATTACGCTGTGACGCGGCCCGTCGTTCTTTTTATGTACCTACCTGGCGTCGCGACGCTACTGCATCGCTTGATTGGTAGCGCCACGACATTTCCGCAGTGACGTAATTACGCGGTCACGCGGCCCGTCATCCTTTTTATGTACTTGGTTTCGCGACGCTACCGCGTCGCTTGATAACAAAAATGAGTAAACGCTAATAAGGTATACTTTTTAAATGTTTTTACTAATGTTAAACTATATTGACATCGATTAATTTTCACATTGACACAGTTAACGATTTAGATTTATGAAATTGACATCAAATTTTTTTTCTGTTATCGTCATGTATGTGTAATCTTATGTGCATTCATTTTTCAATTTAATTTATAAAAAGAGTTTGCATTTTGAGATCAAATTAAATTAAAGTATATTCTATAACTTTATTCAATTCGATCCTTCTTGTATAGTAGTTGTCCTTTTCGGCAGGACGGATTTTGATAGCTTTCTGTGAGACCATCCGAAAACCGCTTCTTGCTTCTGGAACGCTTTTTCCGGGTCATCTCCGATTACGCTCCCGTCGTGGTAACCTCGTATCTCGTTTCGAACCCATATCGCGAGATCGAGCGATCGCCAGCTCCCATTTTTCTACTTCTCCAGGTATAATGGGAGAACACAGAGCGGCGGTCTCTCTATGAGCTTGAAAATAATAGAAGCGCTTCCGCGGCTCTCTCTCTCTCTCTTGTCGAGTGTTCTTTGAGGACTTTTGACGGGTCGTGAGTGCTCGCGTTATGGTTTATGATGAATATGTCGTATCGTGTTACTCGATTAATGCTTTCTTCACCGTTCTTTCTGTTCGTCGAGAATAATTCCCTTCCTCTATTCTTCAAACTAGATCTCTCCATTTACGGTACTTTCGTGCTCTCCGTGCTCTGCTTTTATTTCCTTAGTCTTGCTAGAGACGAGTTTAAATTCTAAAGCATGGGCTCTAATTACTTTATTGTTAAACTATTTGACGTTGTCAAAGAAAGCGTGCATGAAAAATGTGTATGACGTTGCTTTCACACGATTTGACATCATTATTTAATTTGCGATTGATATTTAGCTACACCGAGAGAAAGAGATTAAATAAATTTATTAAATCTTAAAATCTAATTTGACAGTAACGCAAACTTTACACTCGTAAAATCTACATTGACACAGCCTTTAATTAATATTTAATTAACTGATAACTTTATTAAAAACATTGGATACTGAAAAATTACTTAAACCAAAAGTGACTGAACACACTGTATATCGCTGCTTTGATAAATATGTATTTTTCTTTATCTAAATGTGTATTTACAAACTAGGATTTAATTTACAAGTGATGCAAATGATCTCGCGATCTTTATCACGAGACTTTCTTAGAACCGTTGGAACAAAGTTACAAGTAAATCGCGTTCCATCAAATACAGCTATCTCGAATCGTTCCGGGCCATAAATCGGCAATCCCCTGAAATCCTCCAATTTAGCTCCGAGAAGTAAGCCTTGCTCGCTCGGAGGAAAACCGGAAATGATAAGCTAAGTGTCATAACGATGGCTGGGCACAATGCGTCGTATCCCTCCGGGCGAATATAAGGAAAAGACACGATGATTTTCCTTTTATGCTACACTTGGATCTGCAACTTGTTCTTTGTGCAAACGGCAGATTAAATCAATACGACTCTTTTTATGCACAGCTCACGTAACTTCTCGTGCTACGGGCGGTAAACTAAATATAAACATGAAAAAAATGGCTGTCAGCAGCGCCCGTCTTAGTACAACACGTCGTGGAACACGCATGGGCGAAAAGACGCTCATATAACGTATACTGACGTCATAAGTCCAACATCTTGCAGCACCGTAAAAGTCTGTGCCACTTTTATCGTAACTTTGTAAAATAGCGCGCGCTCGAGGGCGATTCGCACAATAGTGTCGTCATCATTGCAATAATCGTCGCAAATAACAGTCGCATAAAATTCTACCCTAAACACGATGCTCATACGTTGCATCCTGTCGTATATCGGATAACGGCTCTCTTTCGATCGAAAAATTATCTGAGATTAAACTATAAATTCCTTAACATTCTGCTGTTATCTAATATTACCTATGATATAATATATAAAATCGTATCTTTGTTCTTAATCGGAAACTATCATAGATTTGAAAATATCATTAACCCTCCGTAGTCACTCTAGGGTCCCAGGGACCCCACTGAATTTTTCGGATGACAAATTTTCTTCCAATTTGCTTATGCAACTAATGTTCAAATTACAATTTCTCCTGTATATTCGAATTTTTCGCGAATCTTACTACTATCATCATAATTCTCAGACAATTCTCGATCGATAAAAAAAAAATGCGTTGAGTTTTTCAGAAATTATGAACAAAAGAGTAGCTGGAGTCCCTCAGACCCCAGTGTGACTTCCGTGTCTGTGAAAAAGAAGTGTGACCGTGGAGGGTTAAGGTAAATATAATTTATAATTAATATGTTTCGCGTGTGAGTTTCTAATGCCAGCAGATACGAGGGTTTATTAAATTTCCAGCGAAACTGCCTGGGACAATTCGTTCCCGAGATCGTTCCTCAAACATAGGGAGTCGCTCCACGGCGCGACGTTTCCGATTTCCGAGCTAATCAGCCGGGATTCTTAGATTCGGATGCCGTATGCCGACGGCGTAGTCGGCGCTACGTGGCGAGGGAATAGTAATTTCCTAGATTTAATTAACCAATTAGCACATGTCGTCGTCGGGCTCGGCGCCGCGCTTAACCGAGTCACGTAAACAAGCAGCGCTACGTCTCGGATTTCGGGGACGATTCTAATCGCGGCAAACGATGTTACGCAATACGTCGGATCGGGAATCGAGTGGTTAACGCGAATATTTAGCCGACTGCGAACAATCGCGGACCGAATACGCAATGCCCCGAAATCGTCGAGATGCGTGTTTCGATTGACGGAAGCAAGAGATACATTCTGGAGATACTCTGCAGTGATACGAGAAACATGACGATGCTTTATCGTATCAGATATAAATGTACTAATATTCTATATGTATATGATGTCAGACTTTTACATATATGTATTAGTTTGAAAGGAAAAAGTGTCATAATTACAAATTTGATAGTAATTTGAAACAGATAGAAAGTATTATCATTAAAATGAGATATTTATACACGCACAAAAATATCTAGATATCCTTTAAAATGTATTATGAAAGACGGATGGCAGTGAAAAACATGTTATGTTTAATCCAGATATTATTACATTTGTTATTATCGAATTGTATATTTTTTTGTCGTGCAGCTACACTGGAGATATTGCTTCGTGATTATTTCAATGCTATAATTTTATCTGAATTTATCGTAGAGAAGAATCGGAATTTATCGTGGAAAAGAATTTAATTTCCGATTATCAATATTGCTGTTGCTGTTTCAGTGGTTAGTTTCACATTGAAATTACTGTCATATAAATTTTATAATATTCATTATTTTCCGTAAGATTCTTTTGCAATGAAAAGAGATTATATGAAATTAGAACACATTTTGGTCGAGAACAAATTGTAACACATACACACAGACGCACGTGCGCGCACACACATGACGAAGTATTAAATTCATCAAGCATTAAATTCAACTGTTTTAATAGCGTCGAAATTAGATGATTTTAACGCGCGCGAACGTTACTCCCTATTTACATAATTCCACAGTATGTGAGCAATGTGTACTGATTCAGCGAGTGAACAAAAGCAGGAATATAAATATCGTAATTATAATTATATGGCAATATGTAGGATAAGGCGAAGATTACGAGATCCGCTCACCGCTCATCCGTCTTCCATAAACAAAAACAACAACTTGCAGCTTCATGCGTATTACCGACTTATCGTCCCTCGCTTATCCATCTTGCTTCCACCGTCCCCGATGTTCACTCTCTGACGATCTAATCCGTAATATTCGTGAGTGAATTTTATGTTCGGTGCATCGACGCGCGATACGCAGTTAAAAATGCAAGATACACGTACGGCTGCATCTGTTGTGTAGATATTGAATTTAATGTTTAAAACATGATTACATTTATTTAATCATTTATTCTGTTTGTAAACTTCTTAAATATATTATTTCTATATCAATCAAAAACACTGCATTTGTTAACGTTCAACCGAAAAAGAATTTTTCGCAAATAATGACACGCCATTTTGAATTCTTTAATAATTCGCGATATCCGCAAAATCGGAAGTAAAAACGTGTGTGACGTTAGCCTCGCACTTTTCGAATTCTATATTTTTATGAATTGTGCTGAATTGTGCTTCGTTTGTGCCGTAATGTGCCGCAAATCACAACTCTATAACTCAAAACGTGCTCAAGAAATTAAAAAAAACTAAATTTTTGACAGTCCCGCACTTTTCGAATTTTGAGTTTTTCTTTATTGTGCTGTATTGTGCTATGTTTGTGCTGACTTGTGCCACAAACGTCAGATCGATAACTTCAATAACAATTAAGAAAAAAAAATAAAAACAAAATTATACTAGCACTATAGTCGAATCAAACCCAATTTTTTCGGTAGATAGATGACAATTTGTGTCACATTGTGCCGTTGGAAAAAACTCTATTATCTCCTTTCATTTAATAAATTAAAAAATGTTGAATTTTCGCAATTTTCAAAACTTTTCTGATCGTTTTCCGGTTGTACTCGAGTAGCACAACTCAGCACAACTCGCAGAATTCCATTCTCTGTCGCGGTTCAAAAGTTACAAGTGTTTGAAAATTGTAATTCCTAAAAACTACTTTCTTTAAATGATTGTGTTGCGGAAATTGGCTATCTGAGGACATTTTGTCATTAGGAAAAGTTATTGTACTCGCCTAACACAATCCGGTACAACTTTGGAAAATTCAAAAATATGAAGTTTTTTCTCACCCCCAACCCCTCGGGCCAATTTTTTTCAACCCCTGCATCTTTCGATACATTTCCGACCGTTTTTCTGTTGTACTCGTTTAGCACAACTACACCATGCTTGCAGAACTTCGATAAATGCGTTGTAAAAATAGTTTTTCGTTATTTTGTATTTGAGAGGTTCAACATTTTTTATTTATTAAATAAAAGGAGATATAGAGTTTTTTCCAACGGCACAATGTAGCACAAATTATCGTCTATCTACCGAAAAAAATTGGGTTCGATTCGACAAAAGTACGGGGCTAGTATAATTTTGTTTTTATTTTTTTTTTCTTAATTGTTATTGAAGTTATCAATCTCGCGTTTGCGGCACAAGTTAGCACAAACATAGCACAATACGGCACAATAAAGAAAAACTCAAAATTCGAAAAGTGCAGGGCTGTCAAAAATTTTGTTTTTTTTTATTTTCTTGAGTACACTTCGAGTTACAGAGTTACAGAGTGATTTGCGGCACAATACGGCACAATTCATAAAAATATAGAATTCGTAAAGTGCGGGGCTAACTTCACACACGTAAATCGGTAACAGTTTTGCGTAAATGCTCAATCCAATATCAAAGTCAATTCCTCTTTTGTAATACTAATATCATGTTTTTCATTTCCTGCAATAAAGCCCGCACTTAAAGGTCATAAATTAAATTTTCCGAATGCGTGGCACGCGCAAACGTATAGCGACGTTACGTGCGCAATACACGCGTGCGATTGTGATTGCGATTCAGCGAGACTATACGTCCGGGCGACTATTGGATTCCCATTATTAAGGTTTCCATCGAAACGCGCCTCTTTCCGCCCGAACCGTACGCGATATCGTCGCAGCATTGAGCTTAAAGATCAATTGTTTCGCATTTGCACGCGCAAAGCGACATTCTAAATAAGCTCAACAATATCTGCGTCACTATTATAAATCGCAATGTTGAAGCAAAAAGGTAAATGGGGAGAAGGTTCTTTGTAATTTGTATTTAATTTGTTTTAATATCACATCTATTTTTTATACCTACAGTAAGATAACTTAATAATACTAAAATTTAATACGTAACTATATATTCTCCGAAATTGAGGAATATTAGATATTATACGTTCGCAGATGCAGATTGCGAAACGGCTTTACACCTCGGCTTATGAAGAGCGAGCGCGATCTCTTTTCATTTGCGCCGGCTGCATGCCGGTCGAATTGTCGTCCGCGCGATTTATTAAAAGCTGGGGAAGCTGCCACTGTATTAATCCGCCATTCTCATAGTCCTCGAAATATCCGCTATTACGACCCTTTGAGGGTGCCGCGCGAGCACTCGCAATAAATCGCGCGCTTCGCGGACGCGGCCGTGAACGAGGCGGATAAATTATTCTCCGCCGACTTTTCGCTTCCGGTATTTACGAGGCTCCGCTTCCCCGCCGTGTTTGCTCGCTCGTTCCGCGCTTTTCCGTTACGTATTTTCGTGTGCCGCCTAATTAAATGTGTTTCCGTACGTTCCCTTTGAGGGCTCGCGCAATGCATTCCATCGTCGCGGGAAAGTGGAGCGGGCTTTGACGGAATCAGATTGGCTAATTTTGGGCGAGCTGTAATCATCGTTGAATGATAGATGCAACATCAGACAATCATTCCAGAGAAACCATAAAATAGAAGATTTTATCATTATTATCTTTTCAGAAATCAGCAAAAGAATATTTTCGTAATTACTTTATTCTAATTGAAATCTTAAATTATTTAAACCATTAAATCACATTTCTATTTAAGTAATATATTGACTGAACGTATTCTCGCTGCTGACCGATGAATTGTTTTGCTTAATTTTTATTTTTGGACTTCCAATAGACATACCACCTATAACGATGCGGATTTTATCTAATTTATTGATTTCTGTTTTTTTGTTATTTATTAGTATATTGTCTAAATTTGGATGTAGCCTCTTGTCGACCTTTTAATTTGTTTCTGTTAATTTTTCGCTAAATATGTCTCAACGATTTATTTATTTATGTGTTTCTTTGGCCGAATTTAATTTATTTTTCATTTGTATGATTTAATTTATTTAACGGCTGATGAAGACTGAGTATAGTCGAAACGTACCGTATTTTATGTTCTTATTAATTGAGTAATATATTAATTTTATAATGTTTTTTTACGCTCGATTATTGGCCTTTTTTCTACTTTGCTACACTGAGAGAAAAATTTATTAAATTTCAATAAATGTTTTCTTCAATAGTCCTTATAAAGTATTTTTTTGAATTCAGTTAATATTTTTCGAATGAAAAAAATATTCATCCAATTGAAAACAAATTTTCTAAACCTAATAAAATATTTACTGTATTCAAAAGAATACTTTATTAGTACTATTGAAGAAAACATTTATTGAAATTTTGTAAATTTTTCTCTCAGTGTAAGTAATATATGTTATAGTTACAATTTTTTATATGTATGTGTATTGCCGAAGCAAGTATATATGTTATAGACACTTATACTGTTATTTCGTTCAACGGCTCTTATTGTCGATTCAGATGCCGACCGTCTTATCGGTTGTTGCTCTTTAGCGGAGCGTTTTATGAAATTGGGGCGCGACAAATTGACGAACAAATGCAAATGTGGCCGGATGCAAATCGCCGTTCACTTATTCAAGGGAGACGCGCATTAACAATAAACGATAAGCTTTTTCCCAAAGAAATCAAGGGCGATGGTAACCCCGTGTAAATCCCCGGGTAAATCCGAATGTATTAGGGAACGGCGGCGGGCAGGGCGTGGAGCGGCGCGCGGAATAAAAAAGACGGTTTGAAGGAAAGCGGGCTGCTCAAAGCGGAATTCCATTTGGCTGTTACATACCACCGCGAAATCCTCCCGCAGTCTCGGGGCGCGACACGCAGTGTTGCGAGGCCGATAAATAATGTATCAGCCGGGCCGCGAAACTTCGGGCGCGCGATGAATCAGCGCGTGTGTACACGCGGAAATGGCGCGGTGCGGAGTAACTTGTTGCGATGTAAATCAGACCGGATGAATCGAGACGGAAAACAGAAACTCGCGTCGTCGTCTGGCCCGCAATTTCGCGATATTGCGAGAAGAGCGGCGCGAGCCGAAGCGGGGATTCCTGGGGAGATCGTCCTGAAACTCGCTTAACCATTCCCAAGTGAATTTTAAGGTGGAGTCTCTTAAGAAGCGGTTAACGACATGATTACTACACTGTCGTCGGTGGTACGAAACAAAACGAAAAGGGTCGATATTAACAATTTGATCTAAATCCCGCACGAATAATAGATTGTAATTTTACACGCTAAAAATTATATCAGACACGCAATCAAGTTTTCGGTAATGAATATTGGATCGAAACTCATCGAGGAACACATTCCCGTTTTTTTTAAGGCAATTTTTCCATGGTCACGATAATGAAACTGAATAGATGCCAACAGTCGCTTCGAAAAATTAACTGATTCCTTTTATGACCTAGCATGTGTGAGATTGCGCCGACTGTTCCGCAATATCGTATAAATTACGATCGTTAGATAGGAAAATGCCGGGGCCCTTGAGCCTGGCGCGCTAATACCTTTTAATTCGCCATTACATCGGCTATTTATTGCCTTATTATCCTATTCCTCAATAATTCTCGACGATCGCGTAATGACGAGCCAGTTTCGCCCGAGGTATGGTTGTTTAACGAAGATCGTTAAGCGCCGACAACGCGGCTCTTTAAAAATTACGCGATGATCAAGTTTGATAAAAATATTGGGATATAAACATATTTATCAAAAATTATTATTAAAATCGCTAAATTCAGGTTTTTTAAACGCTAGACATCATACTAGGCTTTTTAATATCAAAACTTTTTACTAATGAGCCAAATATTTCGTCGAGAAAACGGCTTTTCTTTTTCCTAAAACTTTTATTTTTTCCCATTAATATAATATATCAATTTAATTAGCTAATATTGTACATCACAAAATGATGAAATAGTAAGTCAACAGTAATTTACGTTAAGATATTGTTCATATTATTGAAAATAGAATTTACAATAACTGTGCTATTAAAAACTTGATATCTTCGCTATAATTTTCATACAACTGTTGCATCCCGAAGAAAGTCATGACCTCGCCTAGTGTCGGATTACTTGAATAATGGCGATCTATTCTTCATTAAATTAGTCTTGGCGCTAATTTATTGCCCAGGTAACCGGAGAACGCGATTCTCGTTCTATAAGCGTATACGATTAACGAACAAGTACATCCGGTAGATCTTGTGGTTATCGACGTGTGGGTGTACGAAGGTGGGTTCGAAACAGCGATGAGATCGTGCGCGTAATTGGTTTTTTTCTAGTTTCTTAGGATTAGCTAGCATTAGCTAGGATTCGCTAGGATTCTATATTCAGTAAAGAGTTATACTGTTGCGCTGATGTTGATGAGGAATATTTTTCTATTGTCGACGCATATACATATATATGAATGTCGGCACAATTTATATAATTGCTTAGGTTTTGCAATTCTTATGTTTAAGAAAGTATAATCGAAAAATAAAAATGCTTCAAAATCTGATTAAAATTATGTAAAATATTATTTAAAATAAAATTAATATATGATTAAAATTTTAAACCAATTGACCATATAGTTTCAAAGAAAATAAAAATTATAGTTCGAATTTTATTAAATTTTATTAAATTTTTATTTTTATACATAGCTACTTTTTATACTTTAGATATAATATTTTTAACTTATAATATTAAAAGATTAATTTTTATTTTTGGTTATAGTTGTTTTTTAAAATTAAAAATATGAAAATGAAAAAGTTATATGTAACATGTATTTAATCCCATATATACATATGGGATTGAAAACATGTTACGCTGAGAGAAAAATTTACTAAATTTCAATAAATGTTTTCTCCAATAGTCCTAATGAAGTATTTTTTTGAATTCTGTAAATATTTTATTAGGTTTAGAAAATTTATTTTCAAAATTAATATTTTTTTCATTAGAAAAATATTAACTAAATTCAAAAAAATACTTCATTAGGATTAGAGTTGTCCTTCTTAATTCCATTTATTTAAACTTATTTTTTATATAAAGTCTTGTTGAAAAAATCGTTATTTTTCAAATCCAGGGCTCAGTTACTGAATTTCAATATTCACTTGATTATTTAACCATGCGTGAAGTTGGAATTGACAGAAGAATGTTGGCTTATCCCTTGCGTCCACGGGCGTGAGATTCATCTTCCCGAATTCTCACATTGCTGAAGATGGCTCCAAATGTGGCCGAAACGTACGACGATTTACTCTAATACATTTATAATTTTAAGAATGAGTTCTAAGTTTTGTTCCAATTCTTTGCGCACTGAGTTCCGCGCTGTACTCTCATTTGCCTAATTTTTATACCTTTATTATAATAATATATCTTTTTTTATGTTTGATTTTTTTACAAATAAATAGATTTTATTGGTGCATATCTAAACATACGCACTCCAGTGTGAATGAAAGCCATGAAGATGCTGAGCGGTCGAAAATAAACTTCAACGATAGAGGCATATAGCACAATAACTTTGCGATAACTTTTACGATGCGCCTGTACAGTATCAGTGTGAGCACTTTTTATGTTGAGAGAGCGCGTTTTTAAGATCCCGCACGAGTACAATATTGTCTCACGCGGATGCATTTAATTAAGCTATATAAGTACCATGATCCAAGAGATGTGCAGCGAGCAGTTTCACGCAAAATACACTTTTCTTGAGTCACAACATATGATATTGCGCTGCGACGATTTCTTGACTGGTCGCTCGTAAAAATCAGCTTAAATTTAATGGCGTGAGTTGCCTTTACGCTACGTACGTGATCTCTCTAAACTTCTATTGATTAACTTTAAATCAGGGTTTGAAAATATCATGATATTTACATAAATATCAAAATATCCAATATATATCGGATATTGCATATATATCTATGTATAAATGTGGATATTTATATATAAAATCTTTCTATTTTAAAAAGAGGACTTCAAATTTCGTGTCAAAGTACTTAAAGTTTTTATTGTTTCTGAAAAATTATGAAAAATAAATGTTTTATACAGTATTTGTTGTCAACAAAAGAAGCGAGATTCTTCCAAACTCAGTTGGGAAGAAATAAATAAACAATACGCAGCGTTGGCACTATTTAATTTATACTTTAAATAGTTTAAATTTTTAATCAATAATTTTAGGAAACTAATATATATCGTGATATATATTATATATATATATATATTATATGTATATTATATATTATTACATAAATATCACAATATATATCAACGATATATATTATTGCATAAATATCATGATATATATCCGATATATATCATTGATATGTATCCTTAGAACCCTGCTTTAAATGTATAATTGTCTTTACAAGTCACTTTACACAGACATTTCTTTTGTTGCTTAAAAACGTAACTGATCTTGTAACTTTCTCACGAGACAACCGACTACGAAGTGCAAAAGAAGCCCCGCTGTTTCCGCTGGGAATCGTTGAATCCGGGCATCGTTTCCACCAAATTCCTCTTGTGTCGATTT
The DNA here is from genome assembly GCA_003063835.1 of Aphaenogaster floridana. Taxonomy (NCBI): domain Eukaryota; kingdom Metazoa; phylum Arthropoda; class Insecta; order Hymenoptera; family Formicidae; genus Aphaenogaster; species Aphaenogaster floridana. Next base: position 1,231,219 of record NJRP01000041.1, on the reverse strand, counting down.
CCGCACCGTCTAATTATTCCTCATCGATGCGGATACATACGGTAGACCACACGAAATACCATCCGCGAAGCACGCGGAAAGGGATAATTTCGACGGAGGTTGTTCTTAACGGTTGCGCATCTCCGGACTACTCATTCGCGCCTTTTGCTTGCATCCCTTCCCCCGGGACATTATCTCTCCTTCTCTCAGAGATCACCGGTTGTAATGTGAGCCTCTCCAACCGGCATTAACGCGCATTACACGAATCGGGCGCAATTTCAGAATTTTCAGCCACGGCGCACCTCTTTTTCCGTTCCTTTATGCGCGCAATCGTGGAATCAAAGACACGCCGATTTCTGAATAGATGTCTTTTATTTTTCCTCTTCGATTTGCCGGGTAAAAAGGAAGCGGTCTCGAAAAAGAAGAAAGAGATAAAGGAAAAAGGAAACAGAAAAAATGAGAACCTGCAGATTAAAAAGAACGAACGGTTATGATGCATTTGCATCATATATACTGCATTTTGCCTTAAGTAATATTGGCAAATGCCACTCTTTCGTAATAATCTGTCGGCTAATAGCTGCTTAATACCCGCATAATTTAATTCTTCGATAGATTTCCCGGGTAAAAGACATATTTATAGCCATAGGAAATATTTATTATCCGCCATCTAGTCTCGATAACTGGCTCTGCAAGTCTCTAGATTCTTGGGAACGGAATCTGAAGCGGTTAATCTGACTAAATAAGTGACTATCGAAATGATTATGTAGTTATAACGCCGAGTTAAAGGAACATATTGACGTACGCGGCAAGATTAGGTCTACATTACCTGACATACTCGGCAATGCAATCCTGGGTGGTCATAGGAGATTGGCATATTCCACGGAGCGAGCAAAATACGTCTCGCTCGAAAAAGTCGAGATCTCACGGCTTCCTGTAACGAGCGAAGGTACGCCCTGAAGATCCCAACGATACCGTGATGATATCGAACGTCCATTACGACCGCACACCTGTGCGTTCTCTCTCTCTCTCTCTCTCTCTCTCTCTCTTGCTCGCTCTCTTTATTTCTTTCTCTCTTTTGTATCTGTAGGATACGTTGCGCATTGCCGGCGGCTCCACTCCGACGTAGGACACGACAAATCGACAGTTTCTCGCGGCGCGTTTTCGAAGAGCCAGAGGGAACGGAATGTAGTAAGATGAACGGGCAGGAAACCGAAATTGCGCCCGTTTCGCCGTGACGCGTACGGATATGATTTATCGTCTTTAAATGCAGATTTCTTGCGATCCCGTAGGCATTTTGTCGGATGAATTCCGCGATGCGATGCAGACGCTTGAGAATGTTCTACGTTCGGGATGTTCGGTGCGTCGCTTTGAATTGCCACTCTTGTTGCGCGTTCTACCTGTCATTACTGACATAAAAAAAAAAGATATCACTTCTTTTGAAGATATGATAGATAAAACATAATTTCTGGCAATTCTGCGATTATTCATACCTCTCTATTGTGAAGTACATAAAATTATGACTTTATCACTGAGAGAAAAATTTATGATATTTGTGACTATAATTAAATTGTAAATAATTATGGTTAAGTGCATTTTTATAGTTATTGCTGCTATAATGTTAGTAATAATAACAAAAAATAGTTCAAACACCATAATTTAACTATAATTATTATAGTTTAAAAAGGTTCCAACTATAATAATTAATATTAATTAACTATAATAATTATAGTTAAATTTTGGTTTTTGTAACTATTTTTTGTTATTATTACTAACATTATAGCAGTAATAACTATAAAAATGGTGCACCTAACCATAATTATTTACAATTTAATTATGTAGTCATGAATATCATAAATTTTTCTCTCAGTAATGTAATGTATAGTTTTATTTTATTTCTAATTCTGTTTTTTAAAATTTTATTTACTTAACATGCTCGCTGGGAAATTAATTTTTCTCACGAACGCGAAATTTCGCGCAGATATCGAGAGATCGATGCGATCGAAACGCTCCCATGCTCTCGGAAATGCGGCGGCGGCGGCGGCATCGGAGCACGCAAAGTGGCAGCGGGTTACATCGCGTTGGTACCCTTTATCGGCGTCGGATCTGCGGCGCATTTAGAAAGAGATCTCGGGCCGATCCAACGACCGACGCATCGCGCCGACCGGCACGAAATCGCTCGTCGCCCAAAGGCGTACCGACCGATCTTACACGGCTCTACTACTTCCTGGCCGACGGCGCGCCTAATTGCGGCCGCGCTCCTCTGCGGAAAACGGCACGGCCACACACGCGGAACCGGTGGTTTAACTTTTTCGTGGCTTCCCACTGCATTAAAATTTTTGTTTAACAGAGACTACCTGACAATATTTTACTCATATAATAATTTCCGTATATACCAACTTCCTATCAATTGTATTGATCATACATCAATTTGTTTATAATGGTAGATTTATTTTTTATTATAAACATACACAAAAAGAACGGTTTTGCTGAGGTATCTAAAAGTATTTGAAGTATCTAAAAATTTAGCCAGATATAGATCTAAAAATAATTTTACATTAAAATAATTATGTAGAACATTCTCAAGCATAATGATAACGCTACAATAGTTTTGACATTCTAGCAACCAGCTTGAACGTCTTACATAATTATTTTGGTGATTCAACAAAATTATTTTCAGATCTGTATCTGGTTAAATGTTTAGATACTTCAACAAAATTATTCTCTCCATGTATGCGTTATGTATATTGATTTTAGTAAATTATTTAATAGGATATAATAATATACAAATATGAATATGAAAGAAACCCAATCTCGGTCGCCGCGGATCTTGGTGCCTAATAATAATTATTTTGTGAATTTTCTTACTCATGCGAATTGCACACCGCAAATTTGTCGGCCTTGAAATACAATCCTTACATGAAGAAATCAGAATTAATTCACATGTTATATAAAATGACAAGCAATTTAATAGTTTTAATGGTAATAAACATCTATAAGATGCCCCCTATCCCGAAAACTGTAAAGAAATAATAATATAATAATATAATATAATTAATTATTTTAATGTAATTAATTTTAAGAAATTTTTACGTGTCGTTTGAGCAACGCTTGTTTTGTACGAGCGCGATAGATAGAAAGTACACGGAAAGAATAGTTTTGCTGAAATATTTAAAAATTTGGCCAGATACAGATCTAAAAATAATTTTGTTGGGTCATCAAAATAATTATGTAGGACGCCCAAGATAGTTGCTAGAATATCAAAACTTTTTGCAGCATTATTATCATATGTTTGAGGCCGGTATTTATAGTCCGTTCTTGTTTCAAGATTGTCTTAAGTAACATCTTAAAACGCTATACGGCTATACTTTGTGATTTGTTTATGACATTTTAAGATCGTACTTAAGACGGTCTTAAATATAAGAACGGACTATGAATACCGGCCTGAGTGTCCTACATAGTTATTTTTGATGACCCAACAAAATTATTTTCAGATCTATATCTGGCCAAATTTTTAGATATTTCAACAAAACCATTCTTTCCGTGTACAGTAAATAATTAATCTGGATTCAGCTACGTGCACGCGACAATCTTATATTCTTTTCGAAATGAAGTCTGTAGATCTATTTTTTTATGTTTACTTAAGGTTTAGTTTACATTTAGTTACGTGTTCATAATCTCGTGCACTCGGCGGGAACGAATTCATTAGAAGAGCCAACTATCGGCCACGTCGCGCCATGAATTTTAATTAATCAATCCGCCGACTTTGGTCGGAGTTCGCGACGGAACTTCGTGCTTTCAGCGAAATCGACGCGGTTAATTTCGATCGAAGTTCAGCGACTCCCGTCTTTGAACTTCGGATCCCACGCGAATACTTTGGCCCGTATTCATGCCGTATATTTAGCGCTAAATGCAACTGTCTAATTCTCTTTGACATGAGACACAGTTTTAATATCTAGCGCATTAAATATATACAATTCTTGATTTTCTGACATTTCAGATTAAGTTTAAATTTTTGATATACGTTTGATATACACTTGACGTCGCACACAGTCTTTCCATTAAATAAGCAAACGGAAGGAAATCAAGTAGTCATATTCAGTGTCCGAACAGATGAAATGTTAGATACGCGACTGTGGAACTGTGACGTAAATGCCGTTTTCGAAAAGCGCATTGCGAGTATTACGCTGCATAATGCAATCGCGATAGAGATAAAATTTCGCAGGACGCGTGTCGTAATTGACTTGATCGCTTGACATGACACGCCAACATTTATCAAACGAATACGCTCGCTCGCGAAGTATAATTTGATTTATATGTAATTACCGGGACCTCCATTATATCCACCTGACACGGATCAAACTCGAATTAGCTTAATCATAATCGAATGCCGGTCGTTTCAATCGGATAGTGAGAAGGGAAAGGCGGGGGAGAGGTAATTAGTCGAGTCTCCTTTGACCGATCATCAACGTTCTTCGTTTCCCTATCGTTCGATCACATTCGAATGTGTTTGAACACTTGCAAAATCGCAGGAAGTAATTTCTAATTTTAAACGCATTTTAGTACGTCATAATAATCTTTTAATACGATATCAAATAAATATCTTTTGCTTATAAATTACAAAATTTCAATTATATTTATATCAGACGGTACTATATATAGACCACTATATATTTTTCATATTTATTATTACATCCAAGTCCTTTTAGTTTTTTAAGTAGTTAATAGATGAATTATAATTTTGTCACGATGCGTTGCAACCTTACAGATTGGCGATAAATTTTAGATCAATTGTAGTCGCGGAAATGTCTGGCAGTCATGGGTACTTCCGGAATACTCCAGGATTTCGGTACGCGAAATTATGCCAAGCTAGTGGACGCGGATTTGCGTGAGTCATGCGAACGGTTATGGTCGGATCGAAATACCGTTGCGGATATCTGCCCGACTTGCTTAGCCGTTCAATTCTGCGGTTTACGTTTTCCCTCGGCGTCGTGCTCGGCGATTTCGCGGTCGCGCGTCTTCGCGGAAACCGAGTTTGCTTGCGAGCTCGCTGCTCCACGAGACTTTTCTCTCCGCACGTAGACATTCCTACGGGATTCTCTTATGTTCGATTTCAAAGTAAAATACCGGGGAAATCACGGAGTTCGCGAATGCATGAGCGACGAAATGCGCAGTACTAGGACGCATCGCGAATATGGATAAAATCTATTTTCGCATCGATGTCGCGATTTCCTAGATTTTGCCTTTTAAAGGTGAATAAAGTGTATTTTCGGTCGCGTCTCTCATGAAATATTTCATACGCGTGGAAACGCGCTACACGCAAGTGGACTACGTGCAGCAACATTAGAACAGAGAAGCAGATACTTTATGTAATTATTATGAAGAAAAAAGTGTCAAAAATCGATAATTCGGAAACAGATGCTTTGTGACCAAACCCAAAACTATAAAACCTGGACAGCACTCATTTAATCGGTAGACCTTGATCAGAGAAGATACACATATTCACCCTATACCTATACAGCTATTCCTAACTTTTGACTATATCCAAGTTTCTGGCTTTTGTTTCGACGAAACACTCGCAGCATAATTCTTATTAATTGAATTTTTCTTTTATCACATTTATTGTATTGGTCACTTTCCATGGGTTGAAAATGAACTTTTGCATGTATCCCGTGCACAACAATTTCACGATTTCATAACTCCGAACTTAATTAATTTGCGCAGAAAACGATAAATCAGTTATGGACCTAATTTATAATTAAAAATTTATACGATTGCTTTATATTACCGACAAATGTTATTTGTTCTATTGACTTATTTTAACTTTTTTTATTTAATGACGACGACTTTTGTTCTTATTTTACGTGTTTTTCGGACATATTTTCACATGTTTTAATTTCTTATTATATTGGATTTATTAGATTCTTATTAGCGGCTGAAAAAAACACAATTACGTCAAAATGTTCCTTTATTGAATTTCATCAAATATACATATTTATTATTTGTTTGACATCTTATCTGTTCTAATGACCTTCCCATCCTTATACTAAAGCTCTAAATATAACATAAATTTTAATATTACAATACCAATATGTATTGTATTCGAATTGTTCTGACAATTTGAACGATTTTTGACAAAGCGAGCAATAATTATCTCGGACAATTGGAATACTTATATTATTTAAAGTTTTAATATAGACGTTACTGAACAAGTAATTGAATAAATACATCCATTTAAAGAAAATTCAAATACTTGACTAGGCTAATTACAATTTAATTAATAAAACAATTTGTTAGTTATATATTCCTAGGAAAGTCAATTGTTCATAAAATCGTGCTATGTAACAAAGCGAGTAATTTCCTCATTGTCTATGTATTGGATTCTTATTAGCGGCTGAAGAAAACACAATTACGTTAAAATGTTCCGCTTTTTTGAATTTCATCAAATATACATATTTATTATTTGTTTGACATCTTATTTGGTCGTTTTAATGGCCTTCTCATCCTTATACTAAAGCTCTAAATATAACATGAATTTTAATATTACAATATAATTTTAATATTATAATATGTATATTTAAATTGTTCTAATAATTTGAACGATTAAATTTGACGAAGCGAACAATAATTATTTCGAACAATTGGAATACTTATATTATTGGGATATTTAAAGTTTTAATATAGACGTTACTCTGAACAAGAAATTGAATAAATACATCCATTTTAAAAAAATTCAAATACTTGACTAGGTTAATATACAATGTAATTAATAAAACAATCAGTTAGTTATATATTCCTAGGAAAGTCAATTGTTCATAAAATCGTGTTATGTAATAAAGCGAGTAATTTCCTCATTGTCTATGTATTCTAATTTATTTAAGATCATTTCCAAGGCTGCCACATTGCTGATGCTGTGTCATGATTATCGTCTTCAGTACTTGTATTGGAATCCATGTTCGTGTTGTCTCTATAATTGAAGTAATGATTGAATTATAATCCATAAATGTGTTGAAGTAATTGAAGTAATTGAACCTACGTGTATGCATAATAATTAGAGATATTGGTTAAAATGTATGATTAAAGTATATATCAGTAATTGAAATATTATAAAATCATATATCGGTCATAAACATTATTTGATTATTGAATACATATAGAATATACTAATCACTCAAACAAAATAAAGCACTAATATTCGCAATTACCGCTGTTGAACTGTTTGATTTCCTGCGTTTTGCTCGTGTCTATTATCATGATGAGAACTTGTATTCGCATAATTTTCTTCAGCAACGGATTGTTGTATCATTATATTCCTGTTGTTATCATTAATTCCTTCATGATTTCCTGAATTTTCAATTATGTTATGCGATTTGAACAAGTGAGATTTTAAGCGATCTATTTCGACAAATATTTTAAAGATCCAATCGCAATACATGCATTTTATATTACACCTTTGCATGTCGATAGTAAAATGTTGCGATACCCAAGTACGTCTAATTTCTTCGCATATCTCATCTATAACGTTTGAATGACAATACTGTAGATGCTGTTGTAGATATCGCTGTGTTTTTGCAAGAATCACTGTTCCGCAACATTTGCATATTGCTTCTTTAAGGCTTTGTGTAAAATATCGCCATAACAAGACGGATTCGTCTTTCCACGTTAATTTGTTTTGCTCAGCACATACATAATGAAAACGGGATAAGTGTGATTTCAATTCGTATAGATTCGTATGGTATTGTATAGTGTTTTCACAAAAATTGCACTTTGCAACAGACTTTTCAACAGACTTTGCAACAGACTTGTCTAATTTTCTAAAATACTGCCACACCCAACTACGTGGACTAATTCTACGTCCTTTGCTTGCCATTATATCCACACAGTTTCACGGATCGTGTAATACTAAATATGACATACTGGCTATGCCCTAACGCCCTAATTGTTAGATACACTGTTTCGGGAACGTTTGGGGAAAGAAATATGTGAATCTTTGCTGAAATGTAAATATTGATATATAATTTAAATCGTCTTAACAGTTGTATTGCAAGCGTTAAATGTCTTAACGCTTTATTTTATATTAATTGATTCTTGTAATTAGAAATTTAGATTAATATATGTTTTGATCCATTCGAACTTAAAAGGCAAAGTTGGCTTAGTAGTAAATGATATAATTACAAAGCTGCATAAGTTGTTTTTTTTTTGTTTTTTTATCTGTATGTACATAATTCAATATATTTGTATTGAAAATATGAAATTGGTAACACCTAAATGATTGATATTAATATATACAAATTAGCCTGAGCACGCAAACTTACGCGATATCAATGTTTTAATAGATTCTAACTATTGCGTGTCTGTTTGCTTTATAGAGCATATAGACATGTTACGACTCTATTACAATTTTTAACTCTTACCAAACATAGGAATATGTTCTCATTATAGTAGAAAATGTATCAAACCAAAACATTATATTTTGGAAAAAATGTCGAGAAAATAGCGTTTTCGTTTCAAATTAAATCTTATAAAAATTAGTCTTCGATGCTAAAAGGTACAAATATACTTTTAAAATTATTTTAAATATAAGATTGAAAGAATTTTTTTGAATCTTTTCATTTTTTTGAATCTTCTTCTTTCTTTCTCTCTCTCTGTTTGTTCATGTACAATAGAATTATTGTGCATGAATGCATATTAATATTTACTTACTTTGCTAATTTTAATAACTCTTGTTTTCTTTTTGCTCTCTGTTTTTCTTCCCTTTTCTCGCTCTCTTTTTTTTTTCTCGCTCTCTCTTTGTTTGTCTGTCGATCTGTCTCGTGTACGTCAATTATTGCGTGTGTATGCGTATTAATGTTCACTTATATTGCTAATTTTAATAATATTGTATGAAGGCATTACGAAAGCGCCTTGAGGGATTAATCGCTTTACGTGCATGCGTTTATATAACGTGTGACTGAAATCTGAAATCGTGAAGTAACACTTTTCACGGACTCTTGAGATCTCGATGACTGCCCTAATTTTATTCGGACTAGTCGCAATCGAAAGTTCGTATTAACATTATATAAGCAAAATTTCGTTAGATTTTTAATTGCGATTTTAGTTTCTGAAATATTTTAATCGAAAATTTGTTGATATTAGAATTTCGGATAAGCTATTGGTAGAGCCACAACATTTGCGCAATAATGTAATTACGCTGTCACGCGGCCCGTCATTCTTTTTATGTACTTACTCGGCGTCGCGACGCTACTGCGTCGCTTGATTGGTAGCGATGCTATAATTAACTCGTTTTATTTGACAATGACTTATTTGTGTATTATATTTATAATTAATACACTTGCACACATTCAACTGCATACATATTTGAATTTCTATTAAGATCAAAAAACGCTGATAATAATTCAAGACAGTTGATATAGATAGGATAGATAAGATAGTTGTGTGTGTGTGATATAGATGTTAATGATAGCATTTCTTTTCCTCTTCACTTCAATGACCGTGAGCCCGTTGACTTTGGCAATGAACACCCCAATCTGAGAATGACGCATCCGAGATATTTCTAAGGCAGGTTTGAATCTCCTAATGGGACATTTTCAGTAGTGATATGCGACTTCCACCAGACGAAATTCTCCTTTAGTTCATCATTTAATTCCATGCGAGCCTCGAAATTGCCCTTGTTCTAACGCAATGAATTTTTCTAGTTCAAAATCTTTTATGTGCACCCAACCGAATTTTAAAAAAGCACAAGATAAATTTAAAGTTCCTATGATCCCAACAAAGTCTCGAATGGAACATTGTGTAATTGCGCTGAATTTATGAAGCTGTTTATTGATTTTTTCTTTCTTTTCCTCTGGTAATTTAATGCTCAATGTTGTTGTATCATAAATAAAACTAAGATACCTACACTTGAGCGACGACTTTATATTTTATTCTTCTTTTTATTTATTATGAACTTAATGACTCCACAAAACTGTATGTGTTTCGCACGTTGTCCAGACATATCGCATGTGTCTCGCCTAAAAAAGCAAATCATCTACGTAAATAACATATAAGTAGTCCAATTCTTTCTGGTAAGAGCTCACTGGCTTCATAATTTTAATAAAAATGTTCGGATCCGTGTTTATCTCAAAAGGTAAACGCTTAAACTTATAAAAAACACCCTCAAACATAAATCTCAAGTATTTCCTGTCTGAATTAACAATGCAAATTTAATAGTATAATCCATACCTTTTAAATCAATCGACACCATACAATATCTCTTTGACAATATTCGCTTAACTATTTTCCCGTTTTTTAATTTAAAATGCTCAGTGTATTAATAAACTTATTAAACTCTTTTAAGATTAATCTGTAAGACCCATTAGGCTTAAGAACAAAAAAAATTTTCGAGATAAATTAATTCGAGACTGGCTGACACTTCGAAATGACCTGCTTCCTTAATAACTGCGCAATTTGCTCCCGAATCTGTACCCTTTTCTGCTCGGACCATTGCGGTTCTTTCGGAGATATGAGTCGTCTCACCCTTGATGAGAACGGTATCTTATATTCCGAAACTCAGCTCGAGATGGTTGAATCCGAGATTAACCATGACCATTGACATTTAAAATGTGCAAGTCTACCAGCAACCTTATTTACATTTAGTTCTTTTTCGCAGGCGCTTGTCCCATCTTTTGATCAGTACTGAGACCTTGAAAGAACTACTTTTGTCGCTGATTGTACATACATCTGCTTTTGCTCGTCTTTGATTGACCGTATGATTTCTGTTGATACCAGCAAGGCGAATCTCGTGAGTTTTTTGGATTTTTGTTCTCTGGCTGGCTTTTAGCGTTACTCTAATTCTTTCGACGACTGCTGCAAAACCTTAGTTGTTTTGAGTTTTTCCGTCAGATGCTTTCCGAAAAGTTCTTTGTCCCATGAGAGGTCCTTAAGGGTATCTCTATATAAAAAGCCTATATGAAAAGTTCTTCAAAATGAGACTGTGAAGTGAGTTATTAATTCTCATCTTATTAATTCACGTTATTGATTATTTATGTATCGTGAAGTTGCTTTCAATTTAAAACGAACATCTATCACGTTTGTCCCTTTTTCTAGCGAATCATCGTACGATACGGTTGCGTTTCCGATTAGTTGCGATGTTGTAAGGCCTTACAATTCATATAAGTCTTAAATTATTATATACAGACTTGTAATATCGTTTTTCCTCTGATTCTATTCTATTTAATTTAGTACGAACTATTACAAACATAATTTAATGTGTTTTACATTGTATTTCACTTTCTTCTCTTGTATTTTTCTTATAAAGCAAATATATTGTTTAAAGATTGCGGATAGTGTTCATTAATTAGATTATTGTTCGTATCTTAAACATTGACTGGACAGAGGATCGTAAGATTCTTAATCTAGTTTTTAACAGGTTATGGGCTCAGAGTTCCCAGACATTGTGTAGTTAAAAAGTCGAGAAAAATAGGAGAAATGTGAGAAGGAAGTGAAATTGATATTAAGTTTAAAACGAATAAAATAAATAATAAATATAGTAAAAGAAATTTGAGAATTATACGTCAGATCTTTTCCGAAAAGTTCTTTGTCCCATGAGAGGTCCTTAAGGGTATCCCTATATGAAAAGCCTGTTTTTCAAGATGAGACTCTTGCGAATCATTGTCTCATTACGTTGCAAATCTACTAATAATCTCGCGCCGCCGCGAATATACATGAAAATTGATATATTTCAATTTCAAGCTCAAAACAACAAATTCTGGACAGCATTGCTTATGTAGCCATCATCAGAAAAAAAGGGTACTAAAATCGATGATTTGGAAACAGATGCTTTGTGACCAAATCCAAAACTACAAAACCTGGACAGCACTCATTTAATTGGTAGACCTTGATCAGAGAGAAGATACACATATTCACCCTATACCTATACAGCTATTCCTAACTTTTGACTACATTCAAGTTTCTAGCTTCTGTTTCGACGAAACACTCGCAGCATAATTCTTATTAATTGAATTTTCCTTTTATCACATTTATTGTATTGGTCACTTTCCATAGGTTGAAAATGAACTTTTGCATGTATCCCGTACACAATAATTTTACGATTTTATAACTCCGAACTTAATTAATTTGCGCAGAAAACGACGAAACAGTTATGGACCTAATTTATAATTAAAAATTTATACGATTGCTTTATATTACCGAAAAAAATGTTATTTATTCTATTAACTTATTTTAACTTTTTTTATTTAATGACGACGACCTTTTTTCTTATGTTACGTGTTTTTCGGACATATTTTCACATGTTTTAATTTCTTATTATATTGGATTTATTGGATTCTTATTAGCGGGTGAAGAGAACATAATTACGTTAAAATGTTCCATTTTATTGAATTTCATCAAATATACATATTTATTATTTGTTTGACATTATATTTGTTCCAATGACCCTCCCATCCTTATACTAAAGCTCTAAATATAACATGAATTTTAATATTACAATACCGATATGTATTGTATTTGAATTGTTCTGACAATTTGAACGATTTTTGACAAAGCAAACAATAATTATCTCGGACAATTGGAATACTTATATTATTTAAAGTTTTAATATAGACGTTACTGAACAAGAAATTGAATAAATACATCCATTTAAAGAAAATTCAAATACTTGACTAG
>NJRP01000041.1:1193085-1210893 GCA_003063835.1 Aphaenogaster floridana | reverse complement strand
CAATAAATTTTATATATGATGTAGCTTAATTCTCTAAAATATAATTTAGACAAAAAAGAACTTGCATCCTTTTTTTTAGAGCACTGCTAATTGAGAGACATATTATTGATATCTGCATTCGCGCAACTGGCATGAACACGAACTGGTACACATGGCATTTGAAATGGAAAAGTAAAAATTATTAAACACTTCTAAAAATAAACCTAAACAGACAATAAATTTTATATATGATGTAGCTTAATTCTCTAAAATATAATTTAGATAAAAAAAACTTGCGCCTTTTTTTTAGAATGCAATTAATTGGAAGACGTATATATTATTGATATCTGCATTTGCGCAGAGATCTAAACACAAACTAGTACACATGGTATTTGAAATGGCAGAATAAAAATTCTTAAACACTTGTAAAAATAAACCTAAGCAGGCAATACATTTTATATATGATGTAGCTTAATTCTCTAAAACATAATTTGACCTAATTTAAATAGTTAGCGAGAAGATTTAAAAGAATGACAGTCGCATATTATATCCGTGTTTACCAAGTTACATTCGTTTTCCTTTAAGATATTCTTAACATCGCCGTGTAATGTTGATTTTTTATTGTCGCGAAATACTTGACCGCACGGGTCGCTCGTGGAGTTTTCCCGGAAGAGGCCGATCATCCGTAATCATCGATGCAAATCTCACACCTCGGGTTAGGTACATCGTACCGGTCGCGCGGGAGAAAGCGCGATTTTCGCATCGCGCGGTGCATTCGCCGACTCGCGCGATAGAAATCGCCTGCATCGCACGAAGGATTAGGAAAAATATATACATTCTATACAAACGCGCTACACGGTATTCCTGAACCCATCATTTCTGACGTCTCAGGGTTGGCCAATTATTGTTCCCCAGTGCGCTGCAAGACGCGAGGATAATTTCACGAGAATTGAATTAATCTCGCGTATATGTAAAAGACAAGACTTTGGACATATTTCCTACGCGTGGCTGTTGTACAGGAGAATTCGAATATAGCTTTGAACCAAATGTGGACCTTTATTTCTGAAGCGTGACACACTATATCAGATTTCAGTGTGACACTATATCAGATTATCAAGATTCCGACTCCACAGAATCTTGATAAACCAATTATAAATTTAAAATAAAAATCTGTCTTTAAGTGAATAATTGTTTCTCTTTGCGTGTATGACTTGTTTTATCTTACAAATATTCACAACGACGATAGCAGTAGAATCTATTCTCGATCTGTACCGTGAAATTGCCAAATAACGAAATTGTATTCCAGATATGTGACGATCAATATGTCACTCGATATTAAATATTAATATATCCTTCTTGATACATCTCGTTCTATATTTTGCAATGTAACGCCGCGCTTAAATTCAGCATGAGGCATATACTCTATAACTACTATAATATCATGGGCGCCCTTACAACTTTTTTCAAGGAGGGGCAGAGTTTAAATACACTTAGGGGTATCATTTTTGTAAGGCTCTGCCAAACGAACGTTATTTAATATTTTCAAATAACATTTTTTATAGAAATATTTATTTATTGTAGATTTTTATTTTTAAGTGTGTAAATTTCAAATAACAATTATCTGGCTGTCAATCATAAAATCATTCTAAATTGAAAAAATTAAAATCCAGGGGGGGCATATGCCTCTCCTTGCCCCCCCCTCATGGGCGCCCATGTATAATATACTATTATATACTACTATTATATACTATTGTATATATTCATTATCAAATTTAATTTCGATTCTAGAAATTAATTTCATTAAACTTTTATTAAACTTAAACGATAACATTATGGAAAAGTTTATTTTATTTTAAAATCATATAAAATAACTCGCTGAAAAATTTTTCCCATAATCTGAACGACGTGGTTTCGGTTTTGAATTTTGAAGGGATGTTAACAGTTTTTCACTTTTTAATCTTTTTTTTTAATTTCTGCGGGATAACTTTTTTGAATATGCACATGATTAAACGTGGCAGTTAGTGTTTTGGCGGAGATTGTCGTATGCGATAAAGTTACATGTCGCGGCTACGTTGGAGTTTCTTATTTAAAATTTCCATTGACGGAGGCGGAATGTTGCGCTAGCAATCTCATTGCAGCGTGACTCACAAGAAATGGGCTGTCGTAAACGTCGGCGATTGCAATTTTTAAGCGCGCGGTTCCTCGTGACACGGCTTCGTTACATTAACGACAATGTTGTCGCAACATTGCGTTTTCTACGTAGGCTTAATGTATGCAAAAAGATATTTCAGCGTATTTGATTTTACAGTATAGTTTAAATGCTAAATGTTCCGATAAAAATGCCAAACGCCGGTTGTGATCCTGCGCAACAGCCGGTGTAGTCCGATTTCCGGCGCACTCGAATATGCATACAAATAGGCGAAAAATACTTTTCCGTTTTCCGCAAATTTGCCTCTCATCGCGGTAAACTCACTGATATGTATAATATTAAATTGATACACAAATTTACTGATTGAAATTTTTTAAATCTATTAGCATTTGAGTTTGATTACTGTATATGTATATAAAATATAACTTTGTTTGGTATGTTCTGTTAGTTCGTTTACAATGCAATGTCCATTTATAATATTTGCAGAGTAACGATCTTTTAATTTTATTGACTGATTTTCTTGAAAACTTGGGTGTAAATTTTTAAATATGATTTTACAGGAAGTTCTCGTTTGATATTCCAATTTTAATATTCAACATTAATGATATTGACAATAACACAATAATATTGTGAAGAAATAATATTCATAGGATTTTGTATAGTTGTTTAATATTATTTTATTATTTTATTATTATAAATAAAGAATTATTCTGGTATAAAATTTAATTTAATTCGTATTAATCTAAATTAATTTTATTTAAAATATATAATACTGATATATACTGGCCAGTATGCGGCAGTATATTTTGAAATTATTTGCATCATCATGTCGTTCTTGATTTGATCAATGCTTTCTGACATCAAAGCCTCCCATTAGTCTTATTCTTCTCTTTTATATGCGCGTCGCCACTCAAAATATCGGCTTGCTAATAATCTCATCTCGCGAGGAGAGCGCCTTATCGAGTGAGAGCTAACAACGGAAATAAGAACAATGGGAGGATGAACAAAAAGAAAAAGATGATGGACGAGTATATACTATATACGAGCAGGCAGGTATAAACAGGCCGTGCTTATTAGTAGCACCTCTATGCTTGTCGCGACCAGCTACGAGAGAGAATGAAGCTTCAGCAGGTGTTACCGTCGGGAATAAGAGTAATGAAAATGGAGGGAAAAGACGGTAGTCGGGTGCAAGAAGTCGGCTTTCAGGAATGTAGAGCATGGCGGTATCTCTGCTGGCGTTGCATCACGATTATCGTCACCCCATCTTGGCGAAAAATACAGGCGAGAAATTTGAGTTATGTCCATTTCTACCAATGCAGATTAACTTTAATCTCAGTTTAATTCACTCTTCATCTTTTTCTAGTTCTAAGAATTAGAAAAAGATAAAGAGTAAGTTAAACTGAGATTAAAGTTAATCTGCATTGGTAGAAATGGCCATTAGTCGCGCTAGAAGGAAGATAACGGATGTATTGGACATGATGTTTTACATTTGTTTAACAAATAGAGATTCTCTCGTATAGCATATTTAGTAACATGATAGTAATAATTTCAGTACATAATAATCTGATAATGTTTGAATTTTTTAAAATGTAATTTATATTCGAGTGTCGACAATTGAATTTCATGAGTATTTGATTTTTCCTGCCGCCTGTCCTTTTACACTGAAGGCATTTATGATTTCTTTTCAACGAAGAATGGAAACGTTGCAACACGACGGAATCTTTAAAATCTACAATTCAAATGGATCTAGTATTAAGTGGTTCAGGAATAGGAAATACACAGGCACACAAACGCAGAATAGCTTTACGAGCACCAATCTTAACGAATCGGCCATTCCATTTCCGCAGGTCCAATGCTGTATCGTGTAGTAGACGCGGTATAACGTTGTGTGTTAACGGTGCCGCGGTGGATTAAGATGCGACGGGAAATACCGCATCTGGCGTCATGCGATGCGACGGAGGAAAAAAGAGAAGAAGTTAATTTCCATTTACACGGCGTTCGTTCCAGGAACGAAATATCCGGCTGCCACAGTTTCGCGCGCATCACGCGATTGTTTCCGTTCGTGTCGGTCGTCCGCCACCATATTTTTTAGCACCTTCCCGCTCTTTGAATCTCGCCCCGCAGTCCAGACTGAAAAATGCGCGAGAAATACGGAAAGCTTCTCGAACGGTAGCGACGTTGATTAAGCTGCGCTCTTCGTCGCCGCTCTTCCTGCTCCTTCTCTTTCCCACCTTTCTCTCCTTCTCTCTCTCCATCGTTCCGTCCTTCATTTGCGTAAGCACCCGTTCCACCTCCCCGTAACGTCCGGTTAATTCGAACTTGTTATTCGCGCCGGCGGCACAAAGACAACACACTAATGAGCGGAGACCGACTTCCGCTCGCGAAGGCCCGGCCCAATTTTCCGTTTCGTTTGCAGTCCTGACACGATGGCTTTTAACAACGCTCAGTTAATCTGCATCAGCTGAATTATATTTGCGAGAAAAAGCAAAGAAATATGCAGTCTAGCAAGATGCAAATTGAAGAATAGACGATCGTGAAAGAACGAGTGCGGCTTAAATAGACACGTAATGCGAAAATCGAGAGACATTGACCGATGACGAATTATATTATATCAACTCAAGAAATCAATGCATATTGATTTTATATTCTTCTTCAGAATATAAAATCGCGCTAGCCAAATATTTTAAAGAGAAGAAATTACTTGATCTCGTACAATAATTCTTTATCGTAAAATATTGATTGCTCGTTGACTTATTTAGAACAGAACTGAATCCAGAACATGCAATCGAATTATGCAATAAAACGTCAGTAATTACGTGCACATTTATAGGCGAACGAAGATTCGGTCAAGGTGCGATTGAAGGAATTTCCTTTTCTTTTTTTGACGTTCAGTCACGCATATTCGTTCGGAACAGCCTCTCGTCGCACCGACAGCAGCTTCGAGATAATAATGCTAATTACAGGCGAGGACGTCGTGAAGAACGTGATATTTAAAAACGCTTTAATTTTATTTACATGCGGTCAGTTCTCAGAATCCACTGCTTTGCACTGCATCGTCAGGTTGCAACTTCTTTGCAGCCGCTGTTTCACTTCCAATATATTTCTCCTTTATCTCAGTCACTTCAAGAGGACACATCTTTACTTTTTCGAATTTCTTGGTTATCATATGATCATCGTCAGATTTAGCATACACTTTGGTCCGCTTTCTCGCGCATCTGTCGCGTGTTCGGCGTCAGGTTTTATTAATGTTTGAATTTTATTTCCCTAATATGAACATCACAAATGGTATAAAATTGTAATAAAACACAGTCGCTTTAGCACTAGATACAGAGTAAAAATATCAATCTTTCGAATAGCACTATCTGTAACATCAAGCATGAACATAAGCATACCGAAACCTAATTATTTTTATATTCTTTTCGAAATCATTATTTCAGTTTTAGAAAAATCTTCAAATATTCTATATTACATTCAAAAATATTTATTATTTTGATTTAACATATAAATAAGAAACACAAAATTGTATTCAGACTGAAGAATTTATATATTTATTCCGTTCCTTCTTTATTTCGCTATATTATACAACCAAATACAGTTGCAACGCGTTTTGTTGTCAGCTACTTCGTGTTTGTACCAAATTAAAGTTGGGGTTACAGATGTTTCCTATCTAACTTTGGTGTACTCACAACTTTGGTAAGTTTGCAATTGCTTCGTTCTTGTGCCATCCGAAGAGTTCTCTTTCGATTAAGCATCTCCTACATATAGCTTTCAGGTAAATTGTTGTACTTCTAAAGCGTATAGTATATCATATTAATATTGCTTCGATATGGAATCCTAATCCTCTAAACAATTTCGCATTATATATACAGATAAAGCATAATATCATAATGTCTTTTATATGTCATATCTTTATTTTTATAAGTTCTTCTTTATTGTTTCATTAATAATGAAAGATATTTTATTTTTAATATAAAAATCCTTTTTTTATCACACAGCAGCAATGACAACAATATCAAATATTAAACAAATAATATTAAATATTAGAATAATATCAAAACAATATCAAATATTAAATTACATTCAAAGATTGATATCATTGATGACATCATCGATGACAAGGGTTGTGATATTAATAATGAAATGTGAAGCTATTTTCTTTTGTATGTTCTATCGGGGTCTTCAAATATGCCTGAGTTAAAGCGTAGTTCAGTCAATGTCGTCAAGCCATACGTAATCGGAGACGCTTAATTTATCGGAAGAATATAAGCGCGAGCAGAGATACGTGGGCAGTGATTATCAGGCTGAGCCGAGTCGAGCCACTCTAAATGATCCGCCGTATCGTGATTTACCGAGACCTCCTGCGCTCATGAGGGTTTTAGGAATTCATCAGGTGACAGTCGCCTTTCACTCTTAGTTGTCGTGAAATATTCTACCTCTAATGGCCGAAATATTCTACTTCTACATAGCACATTCCTCCAGCAAGTACCGAATATATCAAACTTTTGGAATAGTCTTACGGATTGAATAAAACTCTTCTATTCCGCCAGTAATGATTAACCAAAAAGGAAAATGCAATAAGTCCGACAACACAGCTGGCAATATTTGAAAATTAATTAATTAATTGTAAAAATTATGATGCCACATACATTGGCCAAACTAAGAGACACTTGGAAACGAGAATAAAAGAACATAAAAATGGCATAAAGAAACATGACAGTAATTTCTCAGTAGTCAGTAAACACCGCGTATCATACAACCATGATTTTGATTGGTCGGCACCTGAAATTTTACATAAAGAAAAACACATCAAGAAAAGAGAGATTGATGAAATGTTCTTCATAAGAAGAGATGGTGACACAATTAATTTAAAGAAAGATACAGAGAATTTGAACATAACGTATGATAAAGTCATAATGTCTACATGAATATGCTCCTTAATCGTTGTTTGATTTGTCACCTACTTATGACTTACACGTCATTGTTTATAACATGGACTCGTTACATCAGTTCTCTTTGAATTCACGTGGCAGAAAGAACTTGCTCCACAGCTTAAACCACTGATCTAATTTTATCTACTGACACTTTACAATTCGACGTGCAAAACCTACATTATGGTATTTCGCGCGATTTAGTTATGACTACTCATTTTAATTGTTTTACAACTGATGACAAACGAACATGTAAGCACTCCAAATTAACTCTATTTATTCACCTATTAATTCTCTAATCTATGTCCATTTTAAAACAATACGTTTACTTAGCTTTCAGATTAATGAACTTCTTGGTAAAATTTCACAGTTATTAAGATGTTTGTAGACAATCACTCTATGGTTAGAATTTAGGTACGACCTTTTATTCTCATGTTCTTTTCTATTGATTTTGCGGCTCGTTTCCTTTATAACCAATAACTTTAATTGTTGAATTTGCGAAATTAAATTATATTTCTTATAGATTCAAGCTTGATAAGGACCAAATACAATGGTCGAAACGTCGCTGTACATTTAATACTTAATAAATATTGCCAGCTGTGTCGGACTTATTGCATTTTCCTTTTTAGTCTTACGGATCATTTATGCGGATCTGTGACAAGAATACATATCGCTGAATTGTGACTATTAGAATAATCTTTGAGCTAACTATAATTAGTATATGTCGCCAATTTTATTACTACGGAAAGAACGGTTTTGCTGAAGTATCTAAAAATTTGGCCAGATATAGATCTGAAAATAATTTTGTTAGACCATCAAAAGTAACTACGTGGGACGCTCAAACATTATGATAATGCTACAAAAAGTTTCGATATTCCAGCAACTATATTGGGCGTCCTACATAATTATTTTGATGGCCCAACAAAATTATTTTCAGATTTGTATCTGGCCAAATTTTTAGATATTTCAGCAAAACCATTCTTTCCGTGTATTATTAGGGGCTTATATATCTCTAACGCAACACTTAGCGTTCCTTGGGACACATCTATATTCTCTATGTAATTGAAAAAGAGTAAGAAGATAGCCACGCAATTATTTTCCTTTGCAATTTTTCAGCTCGCATTATCGTTGATATATCGACACGAGACGCTCGATGGACGACAATCGGTCGTGTTCGAACGATCGTCATAACGTCCTCTCAGACTGGATCCATTTCGACCCGTGCCTTTATGGACAAGCCGCGAATGTTCGTTTCGACTTGCCTGCGATTGTTCACGTCCAGCCTTACTTCTTTTCGTGACGAGATGGCCGAACGTTGAAAGTGCTATGTCCGCGATAAGTACGGCGAGGGTATGGGAAAGGTAGTAGAGAGGAAGGCGCCCTTTTTATTCTCTGGACGATCGAAGCCCTTCTTCGCGGACGAAAACCGATTACGACGGGGCTGCCCTGCGCCCACGATGGACCGAAAATGAAATTGCACCGGAAAGTGTCTATATTATCTCCCCTCGTTGCTCCTCTCACGCGTGTAATGTCGAGCGACAATGGCTGAACGTCGAATAATCTTTTTATATATACGACTTATCACATAAATAAGTTGACGTTCGTATCAATATTGTCAATTTGGAATGTCAAAAGAATTTTAAAAATTCTACACGGAAAGAACGGTTTTTCTAAAATATTAAAAAATTTGGCCGGATACAGATCTGAAAAATAATTTTGTTGGATCATCAAAATAATTATGTAGAATTACGCCTAAAATAGCTGCTAGAATATCAAAACTTTTTGCAGCATTATAGTGTCCTACATAATTATTTTGATGATCCAACAAAATTATTTTTCAGATCTGTATCTGGCCAAATTTTTCAATATTTCAGCAAAACCGTTCTTTCCGTGTAGGTGTAATAAACAGTTAATGATTTAGACAATTAAAAATAATGATTTTAATAATGATTTTAAATTCAGTAATCCATTAATTGCCAAAGAGATTGATAGAAAATACTTTATTATTAATAATATTATTAATAATATTATTAATAATAATAATCCCTTCCTATTTACACTTGCGTATTCAACAAACATAAAATAATGCTGGAAAAAAACATTTAACACTTTTATTCTATTTATAAATCTTATAAAGTTTAGAATAGAAATTGATCTAAACATTATTCTCCTAATGGCGGAATTACCATTAACTAGATTTCTTCTTCAAAACATCTCACGAAGAAACTAGCGCATTATCTATGTATTAATTCAATCACGTGGTTTCCACATTACATTCGATCTCTATTTTCGTCTCGCGCATGGATTTACGTGTCGTTATCCAATTCCACAGCATTAGATTCGCGGATAACGCGGCCGCGTGTTTCTCATAAGGGAAACAATTCGCCGCCGCCGACGAGGAGAAAAGCAATCGCGAGAAGTCGTGAGAGAGCCGCGGACGAGGCCTCTCTCAACTCGGAGAGATGCGACTCCGTGCATACAAGCTCGTTCGATGCGTATCTCATGGTAGTCGCGCGTTGCGCAATCACGTCGACCGAATCGTTCTCTCGTTCCGTTAAATCATTTATCGATGATTTTGCAACTATTTACATGAACGCCGCGAGGCATCGGCATCGAGAGGTGAATCCTTAAGGGGAGCAACTGTCTTGTTATCACTCAGATTCCGACATAGGAAAAGTGAGGCGGCTTATCAAACTCTTTTCAAATTTGTAATAAGCGATTATAGAAAACAATGTGAGTGTTAAAATAAAAAAGTTTAATATATATAGATGGACAAAGATTTTTTTCATTTAAAGATAAATTTTTTCTCCTTGACATAAAGTATTTCGGCAGTAAACTAAGTTTAGCAGTTTTAATTGGCTGTTTCGCATTTTAATCTGATATGTTATTTCTGCCTTGCATAATGATTCCACGAAATTCTTCGTTTCTTCTGAATGGTAAGATTATTATCCACAGTCGGGAGGAATCAATTTTGTGCATTTCTGAGATATTTACATTCGACTCGTTAGTAGTATCGTGAATTGGGTTTTATTGGAGCGATACAAAGTTAAAAATTGCGATTGCTCTTTGGTCGACTCTCAGGCGCCTTGTGTTATCCTTCCTGGTACGTCCATGATGATCAAGAAACGTTTCTCAAGGAAGACGCGCCCAAAATTCATGTGTGCTATTTGTTTAATGGATGGTGAAAGGCTCCTTGACAATCTTCGACATTTCCAGTCCTTTAATGCACATCATAAGCCACTGATAAGCCGTGAAATGGATCTCCGTGGCACGATTATGGCGTCGTCCTGCCAGAAGGCAGCCTTGGAATTCACGTAGGCTGTATAGATGTCCATGTGCATGTGTATATATGTACAAGGTGTACCAGATTTTTTCTTCATTTATGGAGGAATTTTAATCAATGTAAAGTCAACTTTTTAATAAATTTTATTTTTAATAAAAATATATTAATGTATTGGTATATGGTTTATATATATATATATATATATATATACATTATTTTTTATTTAATATATAATATAATAATATTTAATATCCAACTTTGAAAACTTCTGTGACTAATAACCAAATCAAAATTCTACATTAAATAAAGAATAAAGTTTTGTTGTATATTAAATTGTTTCGCATGCCGAAGTTCTGAAAATATTTCTTATGTAATATTTTCAAACAATATGAAAATATTTAGATCTTTATAATGAACGTAAAAATTATTAATAAATATCTCGTTACTAAGATTAAATCAATTTTAAAATAAGAATCCATAGATGAAAAAAAGTACGAGAAGTCTGAGACACCCTGTATGTCCGCTCTGTCGTCGTCCAGCCGGACTTAAACAATAACTTAGATAAGAGAGCACGAAGGTCCGCTTTAATGCTACAATTTTTCAAAGTGATCTTCGTTCTCGGCTCAAACTAGTAAGACGCATTTCGTAGATTTATAAATGGAGCTATATAATAAATTTCCTTTTACCTTATTTTTAAATCATAAATAGTCTTTGCATTAATAAAATTTTAATTTTACCACGGTAAAATAATATAATATATTATACCTCGGTATAATAATATAGACTATAAAAACCAGAAACTTTAATTTTTCTAAATTGCTAGTAAATAATTAACATATAATAGATTGTAAGACGACTTGACTGACTATAGATGGTATTCTATTTATTACTACGTATCAACCATACGGATTGTGGTCCTCTACGAGTATTAAATTTTAATAATAATAATGCTAACGCATCTATTAGATTCTCCCCTCTCCCCCCAACACCCTCCCATCGCGAAAACTGTTAGAAAATTTGTTGCGAAAAATATTACCTCAGCCAGGATATAATCTATAAAAATATCTATTATTGCGAAATGAAAAAATTGCAATCGTTTATATTAAGCATTAA
The DNA here is from genome assembly GCA_003063835.1 of Aphaenogaster floridana. Classification (NCBI taxonomy): domain Eukaryota; kingdom Metazoa; phylum Arthropoda; class Insecta; order Hymenoptera; family Formicidae; genus Aphaenogaster; species Aphaenogaster floridana. The sequence continues at coordinate 1,199,441 of NJRP01000041.1, read as the reverse complement.
GGAAAACTTAAAAATCATACGTGATTAAATTTTTACTAACGACTTTGATTCGGTAAAGGCATTTTGTACATTAAAGTTCTAGAGTTTTTTCGTACGTATAAAATGTTACAGTTTGATTTTTAATTGAGTCCATATGTACAACGATCGCGGTCATACTAGATATTGCAATCGCATAGTAACTGTATGCTATATTTTTCGGTTACAGCTTGTTCAGCGTGCGGTCGTTGTTGTCACACTAAAATTCGCGAAATCGCCGCACGTGCTGGCAAACGTTTTATTGTTTAAACCGGAGACTGTTATATAAATCGCCGCCGATATTTATGACTCCTGACACTGTCAGGAGTCCGCGGCTGTAATCGTCTTTAGGAATTAAACATGTATCCCGTAGGAATAAATAGATGTTAATTAAAAGCGAGGATGGGAGATGTTAATTAAGGTCTGTGCATAAATAAATGAGTGAGGGAGTTAATTCTTAACATTGCTAACGAGCTACGAGAATTGTCGTATTAAACGAGAACGGGAATGGAGAATTTTCGCAACGAGCTCGCAATGCATTATAAAGTAGGGAGATAAAATAAAGTTGAAATTGAAATACCGTTATAAAATTTATGTGATTGCCTGAATTTCTTTAGGTAAAAGATAATATTACATTTTCAGGTATTAGAGAAATTGCGATTATAGATATATTTATGTTTCAAACAAATACTCATTTATACATTTTCATATGTGATTAACCTCTCCAAAGCTGACGTCACAAAACCTGTAATACAATTACTAACGCTGGGTTTTGAGAGACCATTTAATTTGATTAAAGCACTAATTAATTTCAAGAAACCAAATTGACATAACTCGTATAAAAATGAATGAATACTAACAATAAGTTTATTTTATCTAGCAGTGACAAAGAGATTTATAATTGAGGTTAAAGAAATTCCAAAATTTTACTAATTATATTAATAGAGGATTATACCAATTATTGAAGCATTTAACATTTATTTGACTATCTTAATATCTTAATTTTTTGATCTCAAATTCTTGCCTTTTCCACTTGCTATATCGCGACGGAAAAAACGTGCTGTTCTAGAATTTAAAACTTCAGTGGATCGATTTAAAGACGGTCGTCGTCCTTATTTTTATTCAATCAATATTTTGCGGTCTACATCTAGTTTCTGCTGTACGCAACGTACGCACCGTGCCGAACGTCATCGGGAAAGACGTCGGGGGGAAAACCGCGCATAACAACAACGCCGGCGCGCAAAATGAGTGCCGGCCGGTATATTAATTCCGCATTTAAAGCTGTGGTCGGGGCACGCCGGTCTCGGTGGTCGAGCGGTTAGTACGAGTGTAGGTAGAGAACGCAACAATTCAGAGGGGCTCGCCGGGTGTAATGGCTGGTAATTAGAGTGCCATGATAGCAGGCTCCGCGAAACCAGTTATCTCGCTACGTGCATCGTGCATGCCTATGCCGAAGCCCTCCGCGAAACCCCCCTGTGTTCCCTACGTCCCCTCGTTTTCTTTCTCGTTCCCGTCGTCCTTTCATTCTTTATTTGCCTCTCCATCCAGCAAACGTCTTTACTTCGCCATCCCTGTCGTTCTGCCTTCGTCCTTCGAGATTTCTCGCTTGCTCTTTAAGCTCTTTTTTCGTCAGAAAGTTTTGTCCAGATGGAGAAAGGAAATTCCCATTTGACTCATTCATTTTCCTATTACTTTAAAGTGCTGTTCATCATTACATAGTTTTCCTCATTCGCTTTATTATTTATTATATATGATGTGAAGAACATTATTATGGTTTAAGTTGTGTTTCTTTATAAATCGCATTTGACTGCAACGTGATGATTACGATATTGATATAATAGTACTTGTATTGACATCAATAATGATAAAAAAAATACGCGTACAATCTCTCTATTTTCCACAAAACCGAACAAAATAAAGGAAATAAAAATCGCACGAGGGCACTTTTCCACCGTTACAGAATATAGTCGATAAAATTTGATAAGCATCGCTCGCGATCGGGCGGACGGAATTGCAACCTCCCCGCTATCGAACGAGTTTGGTAACCGCGAAAAATCCGTAGAAATAGCTTTTCGCTGCCGTGTAAAATTTAGTTTTCGTCGGTCCGCACTTTGAAGCTGACGTGAGAGCTTTACATACACGTTTGCGAGCGCAGAGATGTCTCGTTTGGCCTTTGCCGTTTAATCACATTAAGGCAACGACGACGCCGACTGTGATTCACCAATCGGCTGATATGCTTAAAAAAATAAGGACGAATTAGCCGGGCGCATTAGCCAAAGTGTCCAATTGGGGCATGTTTGTTCTCTTTCTGTGTGGCATATCCATCCATCCGGTTTCAGGAAATGTCACGTTTGTACACTATTTTTTTATTCTCGCATGTCACCGGGAAAATTGGTTTTTTTCATCGCACGATGGTAAACCGCCGCGAAAAAGCGCGAGCCATAATTTCTTTTTCTAGTAAATAGCGTGCTTCGCTACGCGACCAAGTGAAATGCGAACGCACTGTTTGCCTCTCTAACAGGGCTGATCATTATCCGTCCGTTGAGAGCGTAATTTAATTTAGTATTTGAGTATAGATCGAATGTCATCCGTACATAAAGAACGCGTCAACTGAGCAAGTAAAGAAACTTATAAATGTGGTAGACGCGAATTATACCACAAATGATCGCTCTTTGTGTTACCCAAGATTCAAATAACATACCAAGAGCTAACCGCTCTGTGACTATCTTTGAACCTGCTGTCTTTAATAGTGCAATTTGTCGATCATGCAATTAAATCCGGGACCTTTACGGCGGGATGCTTAATGGGAATGCAACCTTGCGGCGGAGCGCGTAAGGTGAGATAGCGCTTAAAACACGCGCGCGATTTTTAACGCGAGCGCGGCAAGGAAAGTGGACGGGGATACGTGTCGGAGGAGGGATCACGGGGATAATAATGATTGCTAAGGTCGGACTCTCGTTCTTCGTAAAATGAATTTCTCTTCATTTTTCGAAGGACGTGAGAGAATATCGGCGTTATTGAATTACGCGAATCTGAAGGTTTCTCGACGATCGGATTTTTACTTTGTCGAAATTACAGTATTTCGAAAAATTGGATCTCCCAAGATTTTCGACGTAAAATCTCTAATTTAAATTTTTCATTCAGGTTCAGACTATATAATATTGTAAGATACCGATTTGTAATTACTTAATTATTATTCTTTAAAACATAAAATGTAAACTAAATCGCATTTTTTAATACATGCAGAGCATATCCCTCTTTTAGAGCTAAACCTTTATTAGAAGAAAATCCATCAGATCAACTCCAAATTCCTTTAAGAGTCTACTACTAAGAAAAAGTAGAGTAAAATATTTTTAATCAAAATACAGAATAACAGATATCACAGATTTAATGTATGTAAAGAAACACAGATTTAATGGATGTAAAGAAACTTCTTTGAGAACCGTTGCACACAGAGTCGAGAAATGCGAAAAGGAGAAGATTATCTTTACATTTAACGCGAGAATTCTGAAGCCGTGTATCTGCTTAGACACGCGCGTGAGTGTGGGTGGATATATCACGTATCGTATGGAAAGATCCGCGCGTATCCACACGTTCATGTGTATATATTTGTTTCATGTTTCATGCTCATTGGTTCCCCTTTCACATGAACTTTGCGCGGCCGAGTCTCGTCCTCATTCGGGATTGCACGTACGTTATCCCAACGTAAGTCGCATACGTGCAACCGCACCGACCGACGTTTCTATTCCGCTCGCGGACAGATAATTAGTTCGGATGAACGTGATTTCCTCGCGCGCGGACGATCGCGCGTAGATCTTTTCGACGATCGCGCGTTCGAATGCCGGGCCGAATGATCGATTCGATCGGTCGGCTCGGTTTTCGCCGTAAACGGGCGCGACCCGATTTCCTTCACGGTGGCCGCGCGGCTGTACGCGCCGTGCGCGTGTTATACACTTGGAAATTGCAGTGGGATTACGAGCGGGGCGAGCGGCGTCGATTCGAGAACTAACTATAAGCGCGGTCGAATCTCGCTTCTCAAGTATGCCGATCCCGAGATTGCTCGTCGTAGCGAGGTGCGAACCTATCGCCGTTAAATTGCAATTGCTTTCCGATTGATCCGAGAAATTAAAATAAAGCGATTCTGAAAATGAAAGAAAATAGACGGTTATTACCTCTCTCATGAGAAGAGAGGGAAAGAAAGGGAGAGAAAACTTAGAGAGAGAGAGAGAGAGAGAGAGAGAGAGAGAAAACTCAGAAAATAAATAATAGGTATACACTGCTATATACCTATTATCTTGCGTTATAGGGAAGAGTTGTTGAACGCGTGCTACTTAAGCTAATTTTTATTATATTTCCCATTTGGTACTGATTTGTACGCAAATAAATGTTGGAAATTGTAGCTTAATGTTTCAGGCACCTATTGTTACATTTTTAACCTTTTACCGATAACAAATTAATTTGTTATACTATAACTAAAATTAGCAAAGTAAGTGAATATTAATACGCATACACTAATTCTATTGTACATAAACAAACAGAGAGAGAAAGAGAGAGAGAGAGAGAGAGAGAGAGAGAGAAGATTCAAAAAAATGAAAAAACTCAAAAAGATCCTTTCAATCTTATATTTAAAATAATTTTAAAACTATATTTATACCTTTTAGCATCAAAGACTAATTTTTATAAGATTTAATTTAAAATGAAAACGCTATTTTCTCGACATTTTTTCCAAAATATAATGTTTTGGCTTAATACATTTTCTACTATGATGAGAACATATTCCCATGTTTAATAAGAGTTAAAAATTGTAATACAGTCGCGTAACATGTCTATATGCTCCATAAAGCAAACAGATACGCAATAGTTAGAATCTATTAAAACTAAACATTGATATCGCGTAAATTTGCGTGCTCAGGCTCATTTGTATATATTAATATCAATCATTCAGATGTAACCAATTTCATATTTTCATTACAAATATATTGAATTATGTACATACAGATAAAAAAAACAACTTATGCAACTTTATAATCATATCATTTACTACTAAGCCAACTTTGCCTTTTAAGCTCGAATGGATCAAAACATGTATTAATCTAAATTTCTAATTACAAGAATCAGGTAATATAAAATAAAGCGTTAAGACATTTAACGCTTGCAATACAACTGTTAAGACGATTTAAATTATATATCAATATTTACATTTCAGTAAAGATTCACATATTTCTTTCCCCAAACGTTCCCCAAACAGTGTTTCTTACAATTAGGGCGTTAGGGCATACCCAGTATGTCACATTTAGTATTACACGATCCGTACAACTGTGCGGATATAATGGTAATCAAAGGACATAGACGGAGACCACGTTGTTGGGTATGGCAGTATTTTAGAAAATTAGACAAGTCTGTTGAAAAGTCTCTAGCAATGTCTGTTGCAAAGTGCAATTTTTGTGAAAAAACTTTACAATACGGGAGAGATCTAAAAAAATTGAAATCACATTTATTTCGTGTTCATGATGTATCTGATGAGCAAAACAAATTAATGTGGAAAGACGAATCCGTCTTGTTATGGCCATATTTTACACATATTTTACGCCTTAAAGTAGCAATATGCAAATGTTGCGATTCAGTGATAAGTACAAAAAAGAAGTATAATCTACAAAGGCATCTGCAGACTTCTCATTCAAACATTATAGATGAGATATGCGAAGAAATTAGATGTACTTGGTTATCGCAACATTTTACATTCGACATGCAAAGGTGTAATATAAAATGCAAACATTGCGATTGGATTTTTAAAATATTTGTCGAAATAGATCGCTTAAAATCTCACTTGCTCCAATCTCATAAGATAAATGAAAATTTAGGAAATCATGAAGGAATTAATGATAACAACAGGAATATAATGACACAACAAGCCGTAGCTGAAGAAAATTATGCGAGTACAAGTTCTCATCATGATAATAAACACGAGCAAGACGCAGGAAATCAAACAGTTCAACAACGGTAATTGCGAATATTAGTGCTTTATTTTCTTTGAGTGATTAGTATATTCTATAGGTATTCAATAATTAAATAATGTTTATGACCAATATATGATTTTATATTCCAATTATTGATATATACTTTAATCATATATTTTAACCAATATCTCTAATCATTATGCATACACGTAGGTTTAATTACTTCAATTACTTTAACACTTTTATGGATTATAATTCAATCATTATTTCAATTATAGAGACAACACGAACATGGATTCCAATACAAGTTCTGAAGACGATAATCATGACACAGCATCAGCAATGTGGCAGCCTTGGAAATGATCTTAAATAAATTAGAATACA
>NJRP01000041.1:1110297-1190985 GCA_003063835.1 Aphaenogaster floridana | reverse complement strand
CAAATTTGCGGAAGTTACAGCAACCACGGACATTTCTCAAAAATTTCAAATTTTCTTAAAAAAGAACCCCTTTACCGATCATCACTCAATTCAATAGGAACCTTTCTCTTAAATAATTCTCTCTCGATTAAAAAAAATTCAGCCCGACATCATCAAATTTGCGAAAGTTAGAGCAACCACGGACATTTCTCAAAAAATTCAAAATTTTCTTAAAAAAAAACCCCTTTACCGATCATCGCGCAATTCAATAGGAACCTTCCTTTAATGATTCTCTTTTGATTAAAAAAAAATTCACTCGATATCTCCAAAGCGGAAGTTACAGCAACTATGGATATCCGCATATACATACACACACACACACACACGCGAACACACACGCACGCACGCACACACACACACGCTCGCACGCACACACACAACGTACATTTTGTAAAAATGTGAATTTTCGACATTCTAGAACATTCTAAACACATTGGCATTAAAAACTAAGAAAAAAATTTTTTACGAAGACAAAGCTTTTTCTATGTGAGGAAGCAATAAATTAAAATATTATTTAACTTTTGTATTTATATTTGCTCGAAAGTTGAAATATATAAATGGATTACAGTATAAGTCTTTTTGTAACATGCTGCAAAAAGTAGGGGGAGTTGGGGGACATTGATACAGCGAGAACATTGATACAGTCATCATATCTTCGCATGAGAAACATCTAAGAAGGTTACGTATCTATGCATAGATGACGTTATGATACACGAATAATATAACCAAATTTCGTACGCGAGCAGTAGCTACTCGATAAATGACAAGTATAAACGTGTTTTGCGTACTTTCAGTTAAATATTTTTCAAAATCTTTGAAGCGTGATTTTTTACATTAATCTGATTAATACAAAATAAATATTTCGTCAAAAGTAAGAAACAGTATATCTCTTACTAATTTGTCGGAAATATTGACATGACTTTGTATTATTTTCAGCTAAGAATATATTTTATTATGTATGACGCTGTGGGGCAGATTCGTACACAGACTCGTGGGGCACTTTGATACATATCAATATGTATCTATGTGTGGTTTATAGTATTATAAGCAAGATATTTTCATTTTATTTTAGACAAAAATAATAAGAACGTACCAAAAAAAAGACCGATAGATTCCATATTGATGAAGATGCTGTAAACTGTGCAATATCAGATGTCATTGAGGAAGGACTGTCAATTAGACTGTTAATTCCGTATAAATAAATTTATATACAATAAATATAGCTTGTTTTAATAATAATCCAATTTATTTCTGAATAATATTAATATAGATCACTGAGAGAGAATTAAAGTGCCCCATGCCCGTATCATTGTATCCCGCATATGGGGCACATTTACACAAATTTCATTTTTTACAAAAAATGTTATAACATTTCTTATTATTAACCTACAGCAAAAAGGCAATCAAAACACGTAAGTAGAAGGACAAGCCTTTAACCTATTACATTTATCGTAATCTATCTCTCTCTGCAAAGTTATTTATTTAACTCTTTAAAAAAATTGTATCAATGTCCCCTAACTCCCCCTACGATTTAGGCAACCGGTCGCCTAAATTATATCTATGGGTCTTCTAAATCATACACGGAGAGAATAGTTTTGTCGAAGTATTAAAAAATTTAACCATATACAGGTCTGAAAATTATTTTGTTAGACTATCAAAAGTAATTATGTAGAACGCTCAAGCATGATGATAATGCTGCAAAACATTTTAATATTCTAGTAATTATTTTAAGCGTCCTACATAATTATTTTGATGCTGCAATAAAATTATTCTTAGATCTGTATCTGGCGAAATTTTTAAATATTTCAGCAAAACCATTCTTTCCGTGTACCTCGTTAAAAGTATCGAATTTATGTGTGTGAATAAAAATAATTAAAAATATAAGATTAATAAAAGAAATCATTACCTAATATTTATTTTATTAATAATTTATCAAAAAAAGGATTAAGTATTTAACCCTCCGCCTGAATACGTGGGTCGTTGGTGTCCGAGTCTTTCCTTCGTTAGTGTCCAGAATTCATTAAAAATAAAATATTTAATTAATAATTTGGATCAAAAAGACTATGAAATCATGTAAACAGATGTTCCACGAATTTTTTTAGATATTTTAAATTACTCTAAAGTGAGGAAAATAGCGTCGGACGCATAAACGTATTCAATGGAAAGGTGTCGAAAAAACGTATTCAATGGAAAGGTGTCGAAAAAACGTATTCAGTCGGAGGGTTAATAATTAATAAATAACAATAATAAAAAGATAATAATAAAGATGTCGAAAGAAAACTGCTTAAATTTATTTTTGCAATTGATATTTAGGTATATTTATATAAGCACGAGTATATAAGTATGAGTTCTTAAATTCGGTACGATATAGAAAACCTTATGATGGTATGATTTAGGAAACTTGATAGATTTTATAAAAATATTGATTTAATCTTTATAATAATTGCAAATATGTATATACAATAAATGTGAAATATTCTACAATAAACCTTCTTTTATGAAAATATAAAAATTCAGAATAAACTTGCATGATTACATTATTATATATATGTATATCAGTTACAATAAATTGATTAAAAATTAAAACTAAATATTAATGATAGTAAGGCTATCAGATATAAAATCAAAGACGATTCAATAAAAGCCAATGTGAGCCAACGCAAAGTAATTACTTTGTATTTGTATATATATTCATATTGTACATTTAATAAATAAATGATTTGTTTCGCCTCGACAACGGCGTTGGCTCACATTGGCTTTTATTGAATCGTCTTTGATTAAAAATTAATATCAGTTTTATCTGATTTTTTAAAGTGTTGTTAGTGTGCACGAAACAAGATGTAATCTGTTAAATTTTTGTCTATATTAGTCATTTCTTATTTATTTCATATTTTTGTTATTAAATGTTGTTTATATTAAGTAATAATATAAAATATTGATAAGGTACGATTTGGGCGATCGGTACGCATTCAGTAACTCTCCCCTACATCCATTCGTGTTGTAAAGGGAATTTCGCGATCAAAATCTTACGTGAATAGACGAACGAATGGAAAGGGATCAATTTTCGGTTATCGCGGTTTCGAGGAACGTCAAAATTCCTTGCCGTCGATGTCCCACATTTCCGATAAAAGATTTCTCATACGTCGCTCACGGTGTCCGTCATCTGTGTTCGGGACGTCCATCACTCGTCAAAATCTGCTCGCGAAAACATTGTCGACATGTTCTTCGCGTGCGTGTACGGTGTCCGCCCGACGCGCGGGGACGCTTCTCTCGCGTGAAACATCAGTTTAATATAAACACCCTTATCGATGTGCCGGCGAATCCTCGGCCGGTTGAATTTTCAATCGCCGCGCTACCGCCGCCGCCGCCGCCGCCACCGCGAGAGAGGAACGATTATGCCGGGGAAAAAAGCGACGGCGGCATAACAAGTCGCATATTTATGAGCTTACTTTGAAAACCGATTCAACGCGGACTCTCTTTCTCTTTCTTTTGCTGGGACACTGTACAATGATAAGTAGGTCCGTTCGCCCACATACATATATGTATTTATAGATAAATATGTACATAGATACGTTGCATATATATATATATATATGTGTGTGTGTGTAAGGTTGGTAGTAACTAATTAGTTAGAAGTTAAGTAATAAAGTTAATAACTTTTAACACTTCAACTAATTATTTTTTTAAACACATTAATTTTAATTTGTTAACTTTTTCTGAGTTAAAATATTTTTATCTCTGAACATCAATATTTCATTTTTCTATAAAACTTTATACATTCAGAAAAAGCTCAATGATCGGGCATGATGTCTTGCTAGTACAAGGCTACTTACATTTATCTTGAGTTTCAAAAAGTGAGAGAAAAGAGAAGTTTATATATTTAAAAGTACTGTTTCACTAATTAAAATTGTATTTAAATAATGTGTAATAAAGATGTTTTTTACGATAATAAATTTAATTAATGTTTACTTAATAGTGACTATCTTTATTTATATTTCTTGCGTAATTCTTTCTATGTAATTCTTTAACTATTAAAATCGAGAACGGCTAAATATGCTCATAGCAGATCTTAATGCTCATTAATATTTTATGATTTTTCTAGTTTTTTTAAACTACGCGCCGTTACTTTCGGACTTGAAACGCAGCTCTTGAAACCAGAAAAATAATATCACAATGATAATGATGCTAACAAGCGTCTGTAAGATCTCCCCTCCCCATCCTGTCTCGAAAAAGTTTAAAAGAACTAGAAAAATCACACATAAAATATTAATGAGCACTAAGATCTGCTATGACCGTATTTGGCCGTTCTCTATTTTAATTGTTTGATACACTTTGCGGTCTTGTATTGTCTTTAACTTTATTGATTAGTTTTTCATAATTGAAGAAAAAATACATTTCTATATAAAAAACAATATTTTTTGAATTATTTCAAATAAACTTAATTTACAAATAAAATATTAAATTTATTCGATAAGCCATATTGTAATTGTTTTTTCGTTTAGAGTAATTAAATTTTAAAAAATTACATTTTAATTTAATATAAATAATTCTTTTTAAAATTAACTTTTAATTTAGCAAATATAAATATGAGAGAAAGCCAATATCGGTTGCTGCGGATCTTAATGTCTATAATAATAATTATTTGTGAATTTTCCTGCTCATGCGAACTGCGCGCCGCATATTCGTCGGTCTTGAAACACTAATCCTTATATATATATATATATATATACATGAAGCCGGAATAATTAATTCACTTATTAAATTGATAAGCAATTTAATAATTTGATGCTAACACGCATCTATGAGATACACAAATAATTATTATTAGGCACGAAGATCCGCCGCGATCGATATTGGCTTTCTCTCATATTTATATTTGTTTAATTTCATCAGTCTTAATTCTTAATATTATTCCACAGAAGAGATTTGTTACGACTCAACTGGCCAATATTTAATTTAAATTAATATATCGCAAATCGCGACATTTTTCGACCATGGATTTTGGTTCTTTCTAAAGAGAGTGAAATTAATTTTAATGTTAAGAATTTTATTGTTTTAATATTATTGTTTTAATTTAACGTAATTTAATTTTAACGCAACAGTAGGTATAATAGGAGAGTTCTGGATCAAATGGGGGCGAGGGGAATGCGGGGCGCGGGGGTATTATGACGTCACGCGGGGGAGGGGGTTAATAAATCTTTTATTAATTAATTACTTTAATTAATTAAGTAATTACTCTTTTATTAATTAATTACTTTAATTAATTTTAATTAATCTTTTATTAAATGATTTTTTAATAAAAAATTAATTAACCCCCTCCCCCCGCGTGACGTCATAATACCCCCGCGCCCTGCATTCCCCTCGCCACCATTTGGTCCAGAACTCTCCTATTATACCTACTCGCAACTTTTAACTAAGTTAGTTTTCTATTCATACAACTTTTAACGTAACTAAATTAATTTCATAGACTATTAACTTTAAACTTAACTTACAATTAGTTAACAAAAAAGATTAATTTACCCAATCTTGTATATATATACACACATATATATATATATATATATATATATATATATGTATATGTATGTATGTATGTACGTATAAATGTATATAAATATGTATGTATGTGTATATATATGTATATATATATATATATATATATATATATGTATATACATGATCTAACGAGATTGTCCAAGTATATGCATAAGAATGCGCAGTTAATTAACCGCTCGATATCGGACATCTGATTGCCCATTTAATTGGATTAGGTATGGTATATGCGCGTTTCTATGAGAGCGCGTACACGGTAATTACGTCGGTATACGCTGCTACATGTACTTGTTACACACCGCGGCCGTTCGGTCGAACGAATCGAGGCTGGAAAATGCCGATCTCTGCTGCTAACTGGGAATATTGGTGCGCGGCGCACGTATAAGGAAAGGCCTTATATAAACCTACGATTATAGGACCTCTGTGCAATCTAGGAGTGTAATCCCAAAGCTACTGCGGATGCTTTTATTATATAAACTACTTAGTCAACGTGTCAGAATACGCCATTACACGAAATCGAAGTGTTAGTTTCTTCCTTTTTAATGGGTTTAACAGCTTAGACACGGCGTAGAGAAACAAAAAGGGGAGTGAACACCTCAAAGGAGCTTTGAACTTTAAGTCTGAAACTTTCAAATTATGAAACTTTAAGATTTTGCAGCATCTATAATCTTCTTGCTTTGAATATCAAAACCCGTCAAATTATAATAAAGTTTACTTGGACATGTTGAAATGTAAGTTTACTCTTCCGAAGTGAAGATAATCCTTACTCACATAGTGACACTTACTGTAGATTTGCTTCTTTCTCTCAGCACAAACGTTGACTTTTTAATCCAATTTAGAACTCTTATATATTTCTTACACGTTACTTCAAAATTCTTATTTTTCTTTATCTCTGTAATATTTCGCAGAAGAATCCGGACAAATTCAGCAAGTTCTTTAAGTTTCCTACCGGGAATCTAAGATTTCCCGTCTTACTTACTTGGGTAACGTTGCGTCTTAGTCAGTGTTGACATCTCTCATGTCAATTACTCGGCGAGCGCGAGAATCGTGGCTCAAATTGTGCGTTGTCCGGACAATGAAGACGAGGCATAAAACGAGCCCGGCGAAGCGAGCATTTAAAGGTCGTCCGCGATACAAAAGGAAGCGCTAGAAAGCGAATGAAGCGCACGTGGGAGTCGACGTAAGGCTTTCGCGCACGTGTGCAGGCGTACGCGAGTGTATGTACGAAGATGTCGCCGGGGTATGTAATGTACATCATGTAATGACACCGAGGGAGGCCACTGATTTACAGCGCGGTCCGCGGTTACTTCGAAACTTCCTAACTTCGCTTTCGCAATTTCATTTCGAGTATTCTTCGTCGGATTAAATTGAAGGTGGCCGGCACGAGGAAGCCGTAAGGTAGCGAGAAAATCTCGGGCGGAACTACTTTATTAAATAACATTTTTTTACTTCAGGAAGACGCGGGGAACAAGCACTTCTCTTACATTTATTTTGTCCATAGCGCGGCGATATCATTAATCACATCAAAGTAAAAGAGCGGGGACGCTGATTTATAGGGCGCGGCACGCTTATTCGGTGCTCGCGATTCTACTTCTACGATCAGCGAATTTATTTCGTGACTTTTTGATCTCGGAATACGTTCTAGAGATCGTTTTTTTCCTGTAAACTCCCAGAGTTTTCTCTTCATTTGAATGTATTATTATGCAAGAATAAATTGCACGGCGCGACTTTGAAAGTGTAGAATTTCAAATAGACATAGTTACCCAGCTACCAATGCAAACTAGAACCAAGCTTACTTTTGCTTTTACGTGTTCCGGTGAGTTGAAGTTTAATAACCATCGGCCAGGATTATAAAATGCGTGTGTGTGTTCGCATGTGTATGTAACATATATATTCTACCAGATATACTCAGCAATAAAGTCATTTCTCTCTCTATCTTTTTTTCCGTTACTGCCCCAAAAAGTTTGTTTCTGTTCAGTTGATGACAGTGAACAAATTAGATTTCGAGCCCATTGGTTCGTTTGCTCGTCGAACGTTAAAGACCCGCGTTAAGCCGTGCCGTAAACTATTCGAACGGCACGAAACGCGGTCACGCGTTCTTTTCTGCGGGGGAAATTCTAAAAGGCTATTTCTCAGTCTTAGCGTACGACGTATGTGATTTCTTCCCGGGTACAAAAGCCGTCCGCGCGATCTCGCCTGTAGTGAGTAGGCGCGCCGCGCAATGTTGCGTACGCGCGATGCAGCGCGCCGCGCTCTCGTACGCGATATACCTGCCTGCCCCGGGGGCTGCCGATCGTATTTATAGGCGTAGTATATATCGCACGCAGCTAGATTAAGTAGATAAGCTTCGATATGAGTCGATTCCGATTGTCTCCCGCTGGTCAGGTTGCATACCGCCTCGCTGCTTCCCCCTCGCGCCCGACGCACCGCGGGATAGACCCGGCGCAACCAGCTTGCACTTGCTCTCGAGCTTGTAACGCTCGCGAAAAGAAGGGCCGTCGCGTTTCTGCGATTCATTACTTAGGGCCGATATCATCTCGGACGAGATCGAACGGCATGTTGAATTTCGACGAGCGAGAGAACGGCGTTTTTACCGCCGCGATGCAACATTGCGCGTCTCGATAGAACCTGGTGCATGCGTCAATTGTGACAAATCGTTGAAGCTTCCCGACGTCGTTTTAACAAAACTCGCGTATTTGTATATATACGCGCGCGTATATATCCTGGGATGGCTTTATATTTGGAAAAACAGAATTCTGTGGAGAATGAATAGTGTGAGTTCTTTCTCGCGCAACGATGCATTGCCTGCTCTCTCTCTGCAGCCTTCTTACATAAGATATTTATGGATTCGTTTATATTTGGCAAGGAAACTGGAAATTACATGAGCATGCCGATGAAGAATTCAACTCAAGAGCTATAGGTGGAAAAAACGGTTGTTACTTTTCTGCGTTTGTGGATTTCTCTTGAATATAGTTACGTACGCGTAATATCTCCTGAAACGGTTTCAGCCGAAAGACAGTATGCCGGAATAGATTTCCTCTACTTGCATAACGACATCCAATTATAGAGTCACTCGTAATTAACAGGAAATTTATTCGCGAAGATACTACTTAGGTTGATTTATTGTCGTCGGAGAAACATGAAGCGTCAATTCTTTTTAAATATTAATACGCCGACTTTCAACGCGAGAGAGCGAAAGCGCGTATGTAACATATTCACGCAATAATTCGCAGATATTACGCAACGTTGGACTCTACCGGGCCTGAAATTTGCGAATACCGCTTTTTTGCACCTGTTCGTAATTTCTGACGTACGTAGGCCGGTGGCCGATTGCCTTCCCTTTTTTCCAAGAAAGAGCGGAGCGTTAATACGCACTTACGAGGAATTGGATAATTGCGGCATGAAAGGAACGTTACGCAGGAAAGCAATAACTATGCGTTTTGCGCGATATTAAGACCCGTTAATGATCGCCTGTTGACCCGTAATTATTTATATGCTGGTCGCGGATAACGGAAAAGCATTTGCTAGTCGGAGTAAGCGTGAGTTATAGTCACGTTGATATCTGCTCTGGTTTATTGTTGCTTTGCCACTGATATTTATGTATATCGCGCCATATATCATACGTTTCAATTCCGTGCGGTATTTATTGAGCGTACGGAAGCTCGTGCGAGAAACGAAAAGCGCCGTGCTAAACTTGTAGGGAATAATACGCGAATGTCAGGTAAAAATATTCATGAATAGGTAAACGAAATTAAATTTTAAGCCCCGGATGAATGCAACTGCACTGCAAATCCAAGCGTGTTATTTTTACACGCGTAAACATCTAAAAATGACACATTTGACTGAAGCTCTTTTTATATTCTTTCTTGCCATTTCAGATTACGTCATTTAACACGTTTAATCGTATTAAATTAAAAAATAATACGTTCAGTCCTATTAAATGGCATGATTTAAAACGGCAAGAAATGTAAGAAGAGCTTCAGCTAAAATAACACGCTTGGATTTGCAGTGTGACAGCTCGTCTTCGTGACGGCAAAAACGACATTAAGAAACGAGACGTGACAGTTACTTTCTAGGTCATATAATTTGGTAAGCCAGTTATGATTATTTCATACAGAGTCACTTGAAAAATGCACATTTATTCTTTATAAGTGTACTCGACTGACAAATCTTAATTTTTCAAACGAATGATTTTGTATATGTATCTTCACATAAGTGACGCGCGCGTTTACATTTATAAAGAAAGCTTTATTTTTTTTTTTTCAAAAACATTAAGACGTTTATGATTGGATAAAATGGAGAAAAATTAATAATAGTATATGTGAAATATTTTATTGCAAGTGAGATTAATTCTCACAAATTTCCGCGTAGTTTTCTAAAACGTAATTCCGAATAGAATCTCTCTCGAAAGGAACGGTAATAGGTAGACAAACGTTGGTTCGAAATCATCTGCGGTGCATTACGCATGAGATGTAAGGTCGTTGCACGAGATGCAACGCGGCGCAGCGTCGCAATCGACACGCGTATCTCGCGCTCGCTTTAACGCTACATCTTCCGTCCATTTTTGAATCCTCAGTGGAAACACGCATCGCGAACGGAGGCTTCCCATCTCGAATGGTTATGATGTATGTATGCGGGCATATCCATTTACATATTAATGCATCGTATTTTGAGATGAAACGCTTTCTGTGCTTCAAAATATTCAATGATGACAAAAGCAACAAAGTACATTGCGCTGCCTGCTGTAGGCAACTCTCTCGCGATTTTTGTATGCGTCTTGCTTTGACACGCGCTTCGATATCAGAGATATACTTGTCTCTTAGAGCCTTTAAAATTAAAATAGAACGCGTAATGACTAGTTCATAACGATTCTAAAATTACTTCATTCGGGATTCAAATAATGCATCTGTAATATATTTTCGAAGTGTGTTTTTATTATAAAAAATATTTGGGTATTTTAAACTCGACAAATTGTCTTTGCATGTAAATGGTGAAATGAATATGATATTGAACTATCTTGGAGAGAGATACATGCAATATTGAATATTATTAAAATTCTTTGGTTATATTAATTTTTTTATTACATGCGTATAAACATAATCAAAGAATTTTTACTTATTATTGTATTAACATTAATATTATCTCTAAAAATATTATTAACATTAATATTGTATCTATGTTAATAATATTTTTATACTAACGGTATATTTTACATTTAATATTAAATTTATTAATATTCTTCTTATATTCTTCGCTTTCATTGGTTATACGTCTTACGTTCATTATGCTTCTTTCCCGAGATAATGGATTCACTTCTGGTCTGGTTATTATTTCTCCTCCAACCTCCAATAAGAAATATTCGCATATTTTATGCGGAAATGGAATATTCACGTATGCAAATTATAAATCTGTAAACTTCTCATATTTTCAATTATCTTACACATAAATCTAACGCTGAAAATTATTAACAAGCTGTGCTAATAATATATACACCTTTCATATATTTGCAAATTAAGAACAGAAATTGGTCTCTCAGTAGATTAGTTATTTGGGACGCATTTGTTTCCTTTTATCGTATGTTTCCTCCTTACGTTCGGTATTCGGATTCTTCCTTTTTGAGATAATAGGCTCGCTTCTAGTCTCCCTATTACTCGAAGCACATCTCCCTCCAATCTCCCAAGCCTACATGGAAACGCGTATCACAAACGAACGAGCTGGCTCTGGGATGGATATAATATCCGTACGTGGGTAGGTCGACTTACATATTAATGTAATACATAATCACGCGGAGATTGGAGAGGCAGGACCCCGGCCCCTCAAGATGAATGAGCCTTAGAGCACGCTCAAAAGGTATGCGGTTGATCCAATGTGTCGTAATCCTGACCCCGCGAGGCTGCATAGTCCGCTGTATCTCGTGTCTCAGTCAGGATCGTATCTAAGCTATCACCGATACGGCCAACATATCGCAGATCCGATTCCAATCAGGCATCAACATACGCGTATTAAAGGAAACATGAATACTGCTTTTGTTATTTATCGAATAAGGGGAGTAAATTGCACCGTGTGAGTATTTCCCACAACGTCAATGTATCTTGAACAAAAGCATTCTTCAGAAAGATGATAAAGGTTCGAATAACTCTAATTGTAAGATATATCCAATATGGCAATCTTAGTATATATCCAATGTGGCAATCTTACTATACCATTAAAAATATATATATATATTTCTCTAATTATTAATTAATTTAAAAAATATTTTATTGTTAAACTGTTTATGAGATTATAATATAGTATATGGAACAAAGAGACGTTATTTCGATAAAGTATCATTCCCATTAATCGGTTTTGATTACTTTCTTTCTCATCTAAGATTGTATTATTAATTGTTTAAATAAAAAAAGGAGGGATTATATATATAAAAACACGAAACGCCAGTGAGATAAAGAATATTGGAAGAAAATTAATATTAATAAAATTCAAAATATTAAATGTATTTAAAATATATTCTTTGCATACACGTTTGCATAATTATGCATAAAATGAATATCCAGATACACACATATTTAATTGTAAATATTTTAACTACGGTTTCCGATAGTTTCTTAAATTATTGCTCAGCGATGCGGCGTGGGCGCTTTGAGAATTATACGCGGCTTTGACGTTACTTGTACGTCCATTTTAATCCGCTCGACATACATCGACAGGCATGCACGCGCGCCTACATGTTTTAATAGTGAGCAATGCCGACGATCGGAGAAAATTTCGATTGTAGTCAGCCGCTATCAGATCTTGGTCAGGTCGGGAAGGAGTGTCTGGGAAAACGCACTTAAATATGCGCCACGTTTGCACGTGTCTCCGATTGGCGGAGAGATGTACGTACGATAATTAGAAAGTCGACATTTATTCCGATGTCGAATATCCCGTTTTCCCCTCGAAACGCAAACGAAAAATAATCAATTTATTGAATATAATAGTAATAACTCAGTGACTTGATGCTGTAATTAGCTGAATAACCGTTCGTTAACTTCGTGGGTTAAAGCGTGCTGAAATATACGGAATGTTGAAATATATGTGCGGGTATACTTGCAGAGACAACATTCCTTTAATCAAAAGTGATAAATGATCAACGAACAGTAATTGATAAGATTTTTCATTGTATATCATGTATATCCACGTCATGTATAAAATTTCCTTAGTTAAATGTTCAAAAAAAAATTTTATTCTGCATTTTTATTAGAATGTATGATCTGTATAAAATTTAATTACACAAATTAACCTTACTCATTAATTTTAATTGCGTCTGAAAATTGATAGCTCGTTACTAATGCAAGTAACATTTTCTTTTAGAGCAGCTCCAATATCTGTTATCTCTAATATCTATATATATACGCTGCTGATTTTGGTGCACCTTATGTAGATTGTAGAACACTCTTTCTATTTCGGTAAATCGATGCTCTGTTCTAATATCGAGATATCGAAATGATTAATGAAAAAGCAACACGGATGAACGCGCACGAATCGCCTGGGTCGTCTCTCACTCTCGCTCGCTCGATGCTGCGTCTGTTCTGCATCCGCGTCTCTCCAGGATCACCGGGAAGACAAGTAGGGAACGCGCGGGACTTTCGCGAGAATTTTAATTGCGTCTGAAAATTAATAGCTCGTTACTAATACAATTAATATTTTCTTTTAGAGCAGCTCCAATATCTGTTATCTTTAATAACTACACGGAAAATAAAAATTTCGCTACCATAGTCAATCATGGTTTGCTAAACTGTGTTTACTGTCGTGACTATAAATTTCTAAACTACAGCGAAACGGTTAGCTGCAGTTTAGAAATTTATAGTCACGACTGCAATGAAATAGGTATCACAGCTAAGATGTTAGCTCTATATATACACGGAAAGAACGGTTTTGTTGAAATATTAAAAAATTTGGCCAGATACAGATCTGAAAAATAATTTTGTTGGATCATCAAAATAATTATGTAGGACACTCCAACATAATGATAATGCTGCAAAAAGTTTTGATATTCTAGCAACTATTTTAGGCGTCCTACATAATTATTTTGATGATCCAACAAAATTATTTTTCAGATCTGTATCTGGCCAAATTTTTTAATATTCAGCAAAACCATTCTTTCCGTGTATAACAATTGAAATTAGCTACCACACGCAGTTTTTAGCTACGGCAGCTACTTTTTTTCCCGTGTATATGTATACGCTGCTGATTTTGATGCATCTTAAATTATATAGATTGTAGAACACTCTTTCTATTTTTTGGTAAATCGGTGCTCTGTTCTAATTCCAAGATATCGAAATGATTAACGAAAATGCAACACGGACGAACGCGCACGAATCGCCTGGGTCGTCTCTCGCTCTCGCTCGCTCGATGCTGCTTCTGTTCTGCATCCGCGTCTCTCCAGGATCTCCGGGAAGCCAACTAGGGAACGCGCGGGACTTTCCCCATGAAATCTCGCGCGGGAAGTCGGGACGGGGGCAGAAGAGGGGTTATAGTCTACCTACGAATCATTCATTGTCGCTTTAGACAATAGAGATTACTTTATCTCCGGCGATGCGAGCCTCGCGCGTAAGCGTGTGCACACCACCCGACACGCTGGACCCGACTTTCTCGACGGATCGCCGTATCAAGTGTGCGCACTGGCCGATCGTAATTTATTCCTCGCTGCAGTTGCCTAATATGTAGACCGACCGTGCTCGCGTTTGCTCGTAACTCACCGAACGGGGTAGGAAAAAAAGGGAATAATAGACGTTTAATCGAGATTTATGCGCGTCGCGGGAGTTCCGCGCGTATGAGTACTAATTCGATTCGCCGGAAAATTGTTTGCGTAGAAAACGGACTCTTCCTCTCTTTCTCTCTCTTTCTCCTTTCTTGCTATACGTGATTCTGTTACAATTAAAATTTATTCGCTCCCGCGAATAGCGATGCAAATTGTAATACAGCTTCGATCCAAAGTGTAATGTATCATATAGTTTGATTGAACGTACCAATTACATTATTTGTCACAATAAATTCGTGTCGCTGAAACTTCAATAAAATAATGACTATAAATACATAATTAGACGTAATAATTAGATTATAATATTAAAAATAATTATTGTGGATTTATATCACAGTTATAACATTTTAATATAAACATCAGACACCGCAAATTTAAGCATGTTATTTTTACACGCATAAACATCTAAAAATGACACATTTGACTGAAGCTCTTTTTACATGTTTCTTGCTGTTTTAAGTTACGTCATTTAGCACGTTTAATCGTATTAAATAAAAAATTAATATGTTCAATCGTGTTAAATGACACGATTTAAAACAGCAAGAAATGTGTAAGAAGAGCTTCAGCTAAAATAACACGCTTGGATTTGCATTAGAACGATATTTTGATATTATGTTATTACAACGTAGAATTCGCATATCGCAAAATTATTCCGTCATTTCCACAGTTTAGTATCTTAATGAGATGCCTATTATTTAACACCTCGCCCGATGCGATACGCGTATAGCTGGTAAACGCCTCGACCTACCACGAGAACAATCGAGCGGCTTTGCAGCAAAACCGGGGCGCGATTTAAATAACGCGATGGAACGGAAGATATCGCGCTTCGCGGGCCTCGTGATTGTACCTTGCAATCGGCGACAAACATATTTCGCCTCGAGTCCGAGCAGATTTTTATCGTATCACGTCGTCAGGGGCTCTGATTAGACGACCGCGCCGTCGGTCGCATACATATTTGCGCATGTCTGCGAGTCGATCGCGCGACACACAGGAATTTTTTATTATGACCGTCGGTCATGCGTGCTCCACTACGGGCCAACACGTGCTTGATTGAAACAAATTAAAGTTCGAAAAAGCTTTCTATATCCGCGTATGAATGACGATGCAACGTCCTCGGATATCTGGGACTAACAATTCTCGTCTGTCTACAAAGGATTCCGTCGCTCAAAACCGCAATTGGATGACAGCTTTTTTTTTTGTTGTCCACTTTCCGGCCCGTTACTGTATGAAAATTTGATACATTGGTACGTTAAACTCACTGCGTCGTTTGTAATACCGCATTAGCTTCCCTCGTTGCAACAGTCGTCTGACCGGAGATCAATTATTAAAATTTTTCCGTTTGTCAGTCAACATGGTCCGACTGTCTAATTAATGCATTTGCCGTCAAGCCAATGATCCCTGCGCATTTGTATCCCCTTTGAACAAATGCATCGCTATTTCCACCATTTATCCTCATAAACGATAACATCTCGAAACGCTCGAGATAACCGGCGGCCCATTGAGGCATGAGCTCATTATGTGCGACTTACACGTGCAGAAATATCATGCGTGTCGAAAGGGGATACGAATCGCGGGAAAAGGGACCGCGGCGCGGCCATTCGCGGATTAATTCATAGTTCACGCCGGTCTCTCGTCACGTTAACGTGTGGCGGCGCGGAAGTCTTTGTTTTCGATCGGGTATGCTCGATTAACGTCGGTTCGCACCAGCAATATTTTTTTTCCAAGCTGCATGGATAAAGTCGGTCATCGGATATTTTTTTTCCAGTGTGCGGAACCATAGCCCGTGTACGCACACGTGATCAGGGACATATGCACGCGCGAAACGCTTCGATCGCACGCCGGACACAATCGAATGATCCTCTTTTTTCTTCTTTTTGCGTCGCTTGGTATCGCATTCGCGGGAATATGCGGCGTGGCTTAACCATAACTCATCGCACTCGTTTGGCTCTTTTACGATTTGCCCGCGCTGTTATTAGACACCGATCGTATATACAACGTGACGCAAAAGCGTCATTATCCCTCTTTATACACAGTAAAAAATAAAATGTTAATTGTAACGTTTTTCACATGTCCCAGAATGTCTAAATTTTAAGTTAAAGTAACTCATTCCTTGTGTGTTGCTTGTTGACAAACTAGAAATGTTAATTAATTAACACTATACTTTACATTTGTGTTTGTTCTTTTAACTTTAAGTATGATGTAATAATAACATACAAAATAATTCAACAGTTATATTAACACGTGATATTAATAATTTTAACTGAAATTGTATGTAATAGAAACAGTTGATTTTAGTAAATTTCATTATTTTGTATGTCAAAGTTTACAATTATTTGAAGATTTACTTTGTTTATGTTAAAATGACTTTAAGACATGTTGATTTTTTGAAATAATTGTGTTAAAAAAACTCAAAATAATATTCAATTTTTAAATGACATACATAAAAAGTTAAGTTATTACGTTGACATAAACATAACATGTGAAAATGTAATGAAAATAATAGCATATCTGTTGTATGTTAATTTTACATTGAAATAATATAATCAAATCTTGGTAACACAAGAAAATTTTAACATATGGGCGCACGATTTTTTACTGTGTAAAATCGCGATATGAGGGTTTCGGTACTTTCGGATCAGTCGCCTCAAGTAATTTATGTTTAGCGATCCTTCCTTTTTTCTTGTATCACAAATTTCAAGCTGAGGTATGAGCAATGTAAATTCGATCGATGCTGTCGGTACCGATGCCGGAACACTTCAAATTCCAGAGAGATACGTGATCTCTTGCACAGCAATGGCAAAAGTGCGGAATAATTTTTCGCGAAGTAATTGATTTCATTAATCTGCGCGTTGAATTTATTGCGCGATCGTGCCACCCACCTATCTGACGCGGTCTCGCGGATCGCCTCGCAGATTGATAACCGAGTATCAATAAGGCGTACGTGTTACACGATAATCCCAACAAACGACGTCGGGGTGCGGTCTCGTGACTACCATGTGCACGCCCGATCGCCGCGTTTATTATTACAACGGTCGACACAGTATCTCTCGCATCGTGTTAGGCGTGAAACGGTCGGGCAGGTCAAGACCCCGTTCCTTATCCCTCGAGCCGGCCGGTGAAATGAATTCCTCGCGAGTGTCCGTGCACATCCGTGTGCGCACTCGCATACACGCTCCGTTCTGTTGGCGTAGCGACATATAAGCAACCGTGATATACACGCGCTATTTATGGGTTATTAACGTCACTAAGAAACGATCCAGAACCAACGGACTCGTGGGATAAGAGGATACTTCCGGCGATCGCGACACTGATAATAATCCATCCCAACTCTGAAAACGCGTCCTCGACATGGCGCAAACTCACGGCAACCTCTCGCGTTTTTTTTTTTTATTTGTCGCATCCGAGTGCTGACGCTCTTGATGCTGATTAATGTGATCGTTACGACGCGAGGCGCACGATTTAACTTGGTTGAGTTCTGAGGTATCGAGAAAACATGGCGGTCCAGCTTTTGGAGAAAAAAAGAAAGGCGATAGAATATGATACTGATATAGAATCACGACAATTAATGTGTATCATATAATATAGAAGCTATTAAAAAATTCAATGTGTATGCCAAACTGTTAATGGATTTAATGTGTTATTTTTTGTTTTTTAACATAAAATTTTATAGCGTGAGAAATCCATATAAAAATTTAAATAGCTTTATCAATATTTTACTTTTTCTGCAACATTCAAATTTTACATATTTTTTCAATTTTTAATTTTTATAAAGCGGTATTATTACACTGCAAACCCAAGCGTATTATTTTTACACGCGTAAACATCTAAAAATGACACATTTGACTGACGCTATTTTCACATCTTTCTTGCCGTTTTAGATTACGTCATTTAACACGTTTAAACGTATTAAATTAAAAATTAATACGTTTAATCGTATTAAATGACACGATTTAAAACAACAAGAAACGTGTAAGAAGAGTTTCAGCTAGAATAACACGCTTGGATTTGCAGTGTACCAATTAAAATTATAATGCTGAAGATAAAGGAGAAAAATTACGCTCTGATAAGAGAAAAGACTTTTGTAAGAACGCTAATAAATATAAGAGCGATACGTTTTGGATGAAGAAAGATGTCCCTTCGTCGTTTGGTCGGGGAAAAACGATACTGACTCATTTGTCGCGCCGGTACTTAACGGCAAGTTTCGGTAACGTTGGAACTTTTCGTGTTAATCTCTCTCAGGGTACCCCAACGGACTCGTCCCCCGCCATGAAATAACATAAAACTTTTCGTTTCTCCGGAGCCACCCTCCCGCTCGCACTCTTCCTTTCTCCGTGACGTCGCTCAGGACTTTTACTTTTAAATCATTCAGCCGATGCCCGTTACATTATTCAACCACTAAAACCTCGCTATGCGGATTTCTGGAGAATCTCAAGGATCCCTTCGTACCCCACCCACTTTTATCCTTTTCCTCGCTGCCGAACCCCTTCCTCCCCCGCCGCGTATTTGCACGGCCGCTTCTTATTCTCCGATGCCGATGCGAGTCGCGAAACTTCCCGCGAAATTCCCTCAATAATTCTTGTCCACGCATTAGCATTATAGCCGCGTTATGAAAGTTCGCGCGAACGAAGTGAGTTATTCGGCTTTCGCGATTCACGTTTTCCTAACGTCGGTTTCATATCCGTATATTATCCCGGATCACTTGTATGATCCCAGGAAGTACCGAGTCGGTCGAAATCTGGGCAATCCTACCGAATTTCTGCAGTAGCTTTTTATCAATAATGAAACTACGAAAAGTCCGTTCTATCAGTTATTTAAAAATTTAGGAATCGTATCTCTATTAATATTGGGTTCTAACTTGTTTGAAAAAATACTATTTTTAAAGAGAATGACGGGACTTATACGGGAAGCAATATAATCTCGAAAATGGAACTTTTATATTTTCTCGCAAAACTTCAATAATTCTACACTGAGAAAAAAATTTGTTGAAAAACGCAAAATGTGTTTCATCCAACTAAAATATTTAGTCGGATATTTAACTAAACATATTAGTTGGTTTAAAACTGAACATTAGTTAAATTAATTAATTCTTGATTAAAAAATTTTGATAGTTGACATAAACTATACCTTTTTTAATGCAACTTAATAATTGTTGAATCAACCATTGGATCAACAACTATACAAATTTAGTCCGTACAACTAATTTTTTTCAGTGTACTATTAACCCTTTAAGGCCCATGCAGGCATCGATTCCGTTTGAGTAAAATTTTATAATCAACGATCACAATAGTGGCTTATTGTTTAGCGAGAATACTATTGTTTTACGAATTGAGATACAGAATCTAGCTTTATATAAAACGGATCAAGAGTATTATGTCGACTGAAACTCTACTTTATCAATACAAAACATTTGGGAAGAACTCAAAGTGAATGTACATTATTATGTACATTGAGCCTTAAAGGATTAAGGAGTCGAGGATGATAAAAAGCTATTAATAAAGCGCTTAATTTTACCAGAAAAATATTACGATAGCGTTTATTATTCAGATAGGACCAAAGAGTTAATTATACGTACACGTGTATATGGGCAACGATTTAACATGAGGTTCGTAAATCTAATGTCCACTTTTGGATGGTTTCCAGGCGGTGTTCGGAGATTCTACCCCGAGATCGTCGACGAAGCGAGCAGCCGGGCTACATCCTGCGCAATAAGGTAGGAATGTTCTCACAGCTTACTATACACTAACGTAACGCCTTCAGTACGGTAATTGTCTGCGATAGTAACACTTAGATTTACGTTTTGCGCGAATTACATGCTTTATATCTCGGTGAGAAACCTGTTAACGCCCTTGTTCGCGGACATGAAAATCATGCGATTGTCTTTGATGATTCGCGACTTAATTTCCTTCAAACCTTTTACCGATCGTATCGCACAGTTCATCAACGCGCTACCGGGCGATAATGTCTACATAACGTAGCTGATAAGTGATAAATGCGAGAACTTGTCCATCTCTGTGGATATAATCGGATTATGTGAAGATGATTATCGCGGTTATCATTCTGTCTTCGTTAGGCGATATCAACGGATAATAAATAAAATAACACTTATTGCTTTGTGTGAATTGATTGACGTGGTTCTTTTGTATAGTACAATGAATTGTTTAATGACAGGTAGTTTAATGAATCAGACAATGAAGAACATTTTGCAAAAGCACTTTGTCCACTTTAGATCCACTTTAAACAGAACGTTAAAAAATTCATTTGTGATGTGAAGTAAATTCATATTATCCATGTAGCGAACTACAAGAAATCGCATTGTTCAACATGTAACAACGACAATAACCGACAAGGTAAGCAAATTCATTATGTAGACAAATGAAATCAGGGCAATGCAACATGACATGTTTTTTATCACTTGTAAAGTGGATATTCGACTTTATGCATTACTTGTTATCCGATTTGGCGAGGTGTCGTATGGCTGATGTTTAGCGCTCGATGCACGTTAAAATGGTATTACGTCGCGAAACGAAGCGGAAACGGAGAGTAAAGAGAAAATACCCCGTAAATACGGGGAGGGGAAGGGAAAAAATACAGCATATAACACGGAAATAAATATTCGCGTGACGAGATGTGAATCGATTTGGCGAAATATCGAGATATGTCCGTACCTCGTAATGTCAAAAAACTCGAATGAGAGAATTCGCATGCAAAAACACGTGTATACGACAACGTGTCGCCGCGCTTCTTTTCAACTACGAATTTCGATCAGCTTGGAGTATATCGTCTCGTATAAAAAATATCGGAGCGTACCTCGTGTTATGAATGATTGAAAATGTTATAAGTTTTCAAATGAAATTGCTTGGATATAATTTAGTTTGAAATTGATTTAAAAAAAAGCTGTTGAATCAAGGTGGCTATAAAGATGAGAACATTATAAAAAAAGTCGCGTTTAAGAAAATTTTTTGTGAATGAAGATCGACTCCTTCGAACTGCCAAAGAATCTATGGATGGAGGAAAATGCCAGGCATATGCCCTCTGTATATGTTCTTTTCCATATAAATTAAGGCTGCCCATTCGAGTCTACGTCAATCGGAACGAATCGCGCTGATGGCGGACGACGTTTAAATTAACTTCAATCAATCCTTTCATCCGCCATGCCAGTTATTTATTGCCCGCGCTCCGCTGAATTCTCATTCGAGCTACGTTCTCGCATACACGATCGCCTACATGAATTCTAATTACGTCTTTTTAGTTCGGCCTTTCGTATTTAGAGGTCTGATATCTGGGTCAGATGAGATTTCAAAGGCAATTTATCGCTGTGGTAAAGTTTCTATTTGCGATTTCGCGTTTGTAATTGGCGTCCGAAATTTTTGAGTAAGACAATTTAATATTTGCTGCACAATGTGACATTCTAACGTATATATACAATACAATAAGTTAAATTACTGAAATAATCTAATTTTATAGATAAGACATTATATGGAACATATTTAGCTGAGCTGTAAACTTTTATTTTTGCAACTTATGTAAGATACTTCAATATTTATCTTGATGAAGATTGTTAAATCATTTAATTGGGATTGGATTTTTAATTATTTTTCTTATTCTTGGATATAATGTTAATGTAATTGCAAAGCAACGGGTGTATTAGTATAATACTCAGATAGCTCAGTCGCTGCGGGATATCGGTATGTACAAGTCGACGTTAAACAGCCACTTTACTTCTATTTTGTGTTACTTCCTCTCCACCCCCGCCTTATTTTCCTTTTGCGAATGATTAATAACGGCACATTACGGGCTTGTAATTTATCAGAATAATACTGCCACACATACAAAAATGATCAATTTACACCAACGCGCTATTTAGCTTCTATTTTCTGGAAGTTAATTAAATTACGGTACCAGGTTGAGGCGCAGAGCGGAGGAAGGAAGCCTTAAATAGTGTGCGCTTTAATAGTCTTCAAATAGAATTTATTATATAACGTATTATCGCTATTCGGATTGAGTCCAGCGAGTCTAATGCAACGTCGACTGCAACGCGATGCATCTCTTCCTGGGATCGCCCACGGGGAAGCTCGTGTAAAAGTCGGCGTTAAACAGAGCCCTTGCTTCCACCTGAGTGATTAATAACATCTTGGCGAACGCTTAAACGCTTGTGCTTCTTCAGATTAGTCTGGGCAAAAATCGCCAAGTTTGAATGGGAACGCACATGCTCGCGCCCTCCAAACTAAATAAATCACTTTCGGAAAGGCCTTCCTACGCGAACGCTCTTTCGCTTCTTCCTCCCTCGTCGCTAATTTTTTTTCTTCTCGCGACTTGAATTATGGCAAATAAAGGAACAAAGACGGCGGGTCACGCGGGAATATCATACGTCGCCATAAAAATAGTACTTTTCTATGTTACGTTAGGATCAAAATCATTGATCCCTAACATTTATCAGCGCGAGTAGCAGTTTGTTAATCATAAAAATTACAACAATTTTTTATTTAAATGGCATAGATATCTGCAGATAAAAAGACGAGAACGATCGTTTAAATCATTCATTATTTATGCGCGAATTACAATTATTGTTATCGATAAAACTTATAAATATGTATAATATATATAATAATTATTATATATATAAATATTATTATATATATAATATATATAATAATTTTTTATTGAGAAAAATAATTATTGTAATCAAATTTAACATATTTGTTAATGTTTAAGGAATATTAATATTATCAACGAATCATTTACTTGAGATTCCTTGAAATCTTAATTGACGGGATTCAATTAAAAACTACGAGTGGCTCTCTCGCGCTCCGCTGACGCGAAAAAACTTGTGAATGGTTAATCGGAGCATTCCTCTCGTCGTGTATATGTGTACGTAAATACGGGGACGTAAAGTTCAAGATGCACAAAATTTATACACGGTCCTAATCCTGTTTAATAGCACCGTACGGCCCGCGCGCGGAAGGGCGAAGTAGTTGATGGGCGCAATGCCGAACCCGTTTTTCTCTTTTCCGCGATGACAGTATTGTTATAAGACGTATAAACATGGTGAAACGAATAATAAAAAAGATACCGCCTGAGCGTGTAATTCGCGCGAGAGGGTCGAGATAAGGTATCAACGCGGAGGAGAACGGCGCTATCGCGAATGAAATAATGAATAAAGAAGCGCGAGCGTGTCGAGCTCGCAAAATATCCAGCGGAAAAGAGTCTTCCTTCCCTATAACGGCATCTTCCCGCGATGTTTTACGCGCTCGGCGTATCATAAAGATAAAACCCACTTTCTTGTCTATCGGCTGGTATCGCTCAGGAAAATAAGACGTTCCTTCGGTATATAATTACGCCTTGTGCTTTTTTATATTGCTGTTAAAAAATTCATACTGTGGTTTACTCTGATCAATTTTCTGCGATTTTTTTGTCTATCGAGGTTTCTCGCGACTCCAGTGTTTAATTTTCATCTATGGGAAACTTCGAAACAAAGTTTTATTTTATTATGTCCGACCATTGATATCTTGCATATAATCTAAAATATAAGCTTAAATTACGTGCAAATAAAAGAGATTTTATTTTGAAAATTGTATCTCTTAATTTTTAAATATTGCACACATTTATATATACAATTACTTTTTATTGTTTAGATTGTTTGTCATTAATTTAGAAAAATAAATGTCGATTCAATACGTTTACGTCATCACGTTGCGAACGTGGATTGAAACGCCGAGAGGAAAAGCGAAAGGAGACGACTACGCGCAATAGGTTGTCGGAAAATTGCGGAAGTTGTTACTCTGCGTGATAAATAAAGTCGTACTTTCTCGCCGGCGCAAAGAATTGATCCCCCCGGCGTACTCGGTCGTCGTGATGTTGAGTATCACGTCGAGTTCAGAGGGTATCGCGTAATCTTTAATGGTTCTAATAATTTTCACTCTTCTCGTTTTGTGGTAAATCGAGAGACCAGCCATGCTACTTTCTATCACCTTTTGCAGACTGGTTTTGCTCGAATATATGTTGATTGTTGGTGACGAAGGAGAACAATCGATTTTTTTTCTTTTTACATTCTCAGGATTAGCACTAAATATACTGTCTTATCTTAGTTTCAATTGTTTAATGAGAAGTAATGCATAAAATGCAAAAAAATTTTTAAGTATGTCTATTCCATAAAATATATATGATCGCATCTTGAGTTTATTTATTTAAATATGCATATTCTGTGTATTTTAAATATACATATTCTATTGCATTTATTAATTGATTAATTTTAGTAATTACAATTACTTTGGTTCTATAGGTACATTATACATGCAGAAATATTAGCAGTTAGATATCAACAATGTGATTATTACTATAATTTTAATTGTTGCAAATTATTTAATCCTTTTTCTAAATAAAAGCTTGAATGATTAACTTATCTTACTTTAAAAAAGTTGAAATTTATATCTAACTTTAAATCTAAATTTGAGGAATAAAATTTATCTTTGTTTTAATCAGGAAATGAAAATTAATTTACTATTATGTTTCTCTTGAAATTTTTACATTCCAAGAGGAATAAAAAATTGTGTGATTTTAATAAATCAGAAATATAAATCGTTCTCCGCGTCAATTTAATTTTATTTATTTTCGATTTATTAAAATCACAATTTTTGATTTATTAATATTATACAATTTTATTTCTCCTGCGACATAAAAATTTGGAGAGCAATGGTATCAAGCAATAATCAAATTGATTAATTGGAACAAATATTTTTCCAATTTTTCCCTCTTAAAAAAAAGGAGAAAGTACGTTTTATTCTCCTGATAAATGTTAGCAATAACGGCTAGTATCGAATTCAAAAGGTGAAAAACAAAATATTTTAAATAGAATCCGAGGCTTATGTTTTTAACCTCTTTTATATCTCTTTTCAGCATTAAATATTATATTAACTAGTGCAAGAAATTAATATCCAAATTTAACCCATTTTTAATAGGCTTACGTTACGATCATAAACAATAAATTATGTCGTAATTAAGTGTACGGTTAACATAAGTGTACGGTTAACATGCAGAGGGATACTGAAAATCTACCTGACATATATGAACGAGTTATCAATTCTACATAGTTTATGCCTTTGATTCGGTTTGTTCTTTAGTGATTTTCGGAACACATCTTGTTTGTTTAATTGTCACTTTGTTTGTCTTTCCCCTTTAGTGTGACTTTGACCATGATTTGCTTCGGTTATACTGAATACGTTGGTCTAATTGTTTCAGTTTCATATTCTCACGTTTACTTTTTATCATTTGACGCGCAAAACCATGTAAGTTTCTTTCTCAGTCTTAATATGGACCTTTCATTTAATTTATTAATATATTTTTCTTCCTTTTTTATTATATTACTATTTTGATTTATGGTCATTGTCTTTATGCGTTGTTTTACTTTCTCATTTTCTAGCTTATGTATGCACGATGGTGCTAGGAATCAGTATCTTGCGATTATGATGGTTTTACGTATGTATCTGCTGTATATTATTCACTGATAAGGACCTGATGTGGTCGAAACGTTGTGATTAATAAATCTTTGTGGCCAGTCACGTCGTTCTTTTTTTTTAATAATTTTGATTCGTAATTAAGTATTTTTAGTCTAATTTATTTAGTGATAAAATTATGTTAAAATGATTATTAATTTATTTATTCTTATATTGCACCAATTTTTTATTCTAATATTTCATAACCTATCTCCATTTATTCATTGATAATTTGACAGCGAAAATTTTCTATTCAGTAGCTTGTTAATATCGTTGATATGCTATAATAAGTAATATCCGCACATAAAATAAAAGATAAAATTAGCAAGAAAAATCAATATTATTTAAACACAAAAATAAATAATAAATAAATCGTTGAGTATATAATTATGAAGGCACGAACTCTAATCAATTGATTAACTTTGATCGTTTAAAACTCGAACTGTCGATATTTTTTATAAACATGAAATTTTTTATTGTGACTAATGAATTCTTAACCGGATGAATTGACGATATAAAAATATTTCAAATAATAATAAATGATATAAATATCTGAATAGTCAATCAAACTTTTTTAATTCTTATCTTTGTAATGAAGGATATGAAAATATTTTAAGAGAAGACGAATTTTTCGCGAGGCATTCGAGAATTTTTCGATTACAAGAAACGGCCATCTCGCCGAGCGCCAGCCACGGTGCTCTAATTGAGGAAACTTCGCGGAACTCATTAGCCTCGCTAGTGTCACTCATTTTCGCCACAAGGCTCGCGCAATTAAAGAGAGCGACGCATCGGAAGTAGTTCCTATCGCAACGTCGACCGTGCGGCTTTATCGTTTTTTTCTCGCGCCGTTTGCCAGAATTTTCGAGTAGCGAAAGTATAGCTGACATTGGCTCTCGTTAGTCGTGATCGCAGCCACTCACGTAAATCACCTCCGGAATTCCACATTTGCGCATCGCACGATGCAGCTTTCGCCCCGTGTTGCCTCTTTCTCTGTGAATCCCGTCGCACTCGCACAGCAAGAAGGTAAATGTTGGCGAGATTACGGTCCTCGCTAAATTTATTCTATTAATTAAGTTTACTCGTTCTGTCGCTGCCTTGTTCCGTCGCCGAGACGGTCAGTCCGATGGAGGATAATGCTAGGAGAAACTGCTTCGTAATTCGTGAAGATTATAATCGCACGAGAGATCCACAATATGCATTTTCGCAAGATCTATTCGACGACTGTACAGAAGTGCGCCGAGATCTAAACTTAACCGTTCCATTTTCAGTATTGTGGACGTCTTTTGTTTTCACTTAAAATACGTGAACGTACAGTGTGACTCAAAATTACTCAGTCTCATCATATTCTTATTTTATGAATCGAGTATAAGCATTTATAAATGAAGTCATTTGCAATATACTTAGCTTTAATTTTTATCTATTTAATTAAGGTTGTGAAAATTACTTTGGAGAAGTAACTCGTTTTACCGTTACTCGTTATTTAGCGTTTACATCGCTAATTAATTAAGATCAAATCAATATAAATTTATAAGTGATAGTAATTAATCGCAATATATAATTTAATTAATTAATCAGACAAGTGTGTCTCAAAATCACTCGGTCAAATTCTCATAATACTTTAATCTCATAAAGCATAATTTAGCATTTATAAATTAAGTCATTTTCAATACACTTTGTTTTAATTATTATCTATTTAATTTAATTAGTTACAATCTCTGACAAGAATATATTAGAAAGAACTTTGCAAAGAACTTGTGTTTAACTTTACGCGCGACTTAAAATATACAAAAAGACTCGTGCTTCGTTCTCTTTATCGTTCTGCCGTGGAAGACAATTTAACGCTATGCAGTCGCAAGTTTCCTCGGAAGTCTGTATCAATTGCTGTGTTTTCCGCCGGCGATAATCGGGTGTTAACGGGCGCTACCAAGGGGCAACATCGCGAGGAGGTTGGGCACGAGAGAGGGGGATGCTCGGTGCCGGCGAAATTTCGGAAAATTTATGGCTGCGACCTCCGCGAATTTCGAGAGAGAAACATCTTAACGAGGGGTCGGGCTATCGGCGAGAGCGGATGCGCGTTCCACTTCCGGCGGGGATGGGACGGCGGAGCCGTCGCCGGGGAATTATTGCGCCCCACGTGCACACCCCCGTCGGGTCAACGCGCGTCGAAACTTCGTCGGGTACTGTCGCGCACCTGCAACAACGGTGGCATTCCCTTTAGTCGAGAAGCGACCTCCACGCTTCGATAGTTCGGGGCGGCGTGGTTCGCCAGAAAATCACATACGATGCTACATTAATGCGTACACGCATGCGAACACGCTTACACCCCTGCCGGAGCATTCATGCGGTCGTATTGCAGTGACGGGAGAAAGGAAAGGGGTACGAGAGGCGATGAGCTTAATCAAATTAGTAACGTTCCCGTCATATTCTGGAGGAAAAGCGCGCGATGCCGGTGTATAACCGAGTGTGTAACCAACAACGATCTCGAATTTATTTAGTAATCTTTGTATATTTTTTTCGATAGACATAAGTTGAAGCTCGCACGATGACTCTAAATGATTGAGAATAACACTGTTAGTTATTAGAGGACCAAAAAATCAATTTCTTGGTTTAAATTATATTTGGATATTTTTAACTTTTAAGTGTGTTAAACACAACAATAAGTTATTTTTGACTCATGTAAAAGTTACATTGATTTATGTGTCTACACTGAAAGAAAGACTTGGTTATAAAAATTCAGGGTTGGTTAATGTTACCAGGCACCTTGGTGAAATAGTTTCAACTAAACGTACAATAAGTATTACATAATTTAGTTAGCTCAACTAAACAAAATTTGCTCTTTTATAATTATTACAAATGTTTATAATTATTACAAATGTTTATAATTATTAGAAAATGTTTTGTTATTATTATTATAATCGGTAATAATAATCAAATACTTCAAAAGAAAGTACACTAAATGCATCTCACAAGTTTACCAAGAATTTTTTTTCAGTGTAATAAATAGTAAACCAAATTTAAGTGAGATTTTAACACATTCCTTGAGTTAAATTATTTAACTCAATTGTTCTAGTTAAATTAATAACATATTGGGTAGAAGCAGTAGCGACCTATAAAAATAGTTATAAATGACCCAAATTTAGTTCAATTTAACATAATTAGAAATTTAACAGTGAAGGAGGAAAAACATGCAAAATTTTGATCAGAAGTTTACAAAATAAATTCTTACCAATATAGAAATATTATTTTGTGTGAAATATATGCTTTTCTTATAATTATAATGCATTAACCAACAGCGTTGCGATATAAATTTATTGTACAAAAGTTTCATTATACTTGATTGTTCAGGGACAAATGTGTCATATTATAATGAGATATTTGGTTAAATTTCATATTGAGTATATTTATTTATTCATCAAACAATGATTGTTTTTACTTATCATTTAAACCAATCTTTTCTATTTACCCTATATTTTTTATAATTTTCAATTTTCAACTGCGGTGGTGATTATATGAAGTAATTGCATCATTTTCTTTATTTTCTGTTGCGTTTTTTATCTTATATAAAAAATTTTCCGTTGTATAATAATACTCACGATTTGTTTGTATTCTATCGGATGGATGAAATGAATAAATAGAGTATTCGTGGCAGGGAAATCACTTTTTAAATCGGTCGTGTACGAAGGAGCACTCGTACGCGTGAGATTACATATTAATTACATTGGCCGTCGTAATGGCTGTTCTATCGGCGACCCGCGTCATTTCGCGCATGGCCTAATAATATATTTGTCATTATTCTGGACCAGTTGTCCGCGCGCCGTATATTTTAAATAATGCGTGCGACGTGCGGTGCATCGCGCCGTGCAAAATTGCAATTGCAGTTTTCGCGCCTGGCCGTACTGCTGGTCAATAAATTACAATTGTTCGTCGCACATAATTCTCTGTTGCATTAATAAATATCGTGCGCTCCATCGGGCGCCACGCTGCGCGAGCTGTTTGTCCATTATGTTGTCGGTTCTTTAAACAACAAAAGAAAACGGGTTCGCGTGAAATACCTATGAATAATGGATTTCTGTCCGTCCGCTGTTTTCCGAAAGAAAAAACGATGTATCGAATATGCGGAATGTAATAAGAGAACACCAAAAATCCGCCTCGACAAATTTAAACAATTCCTTTTTTTCCTTTGTAGAAATCTTTAAAAACCTATTTCGGAATAGATAGTTTTCTAGGCAAATATCGTAAAAGCTCTGATCCGAAACGCAAAAATAAAAAAATTTGCAAGTTCCGATTCTTTTCCCGAAAAAAAAACCCGAGTTAGAGTTACAGCATTTTTTGGCGAGTACATAATAGTGCGTCTCTATTTTCGTTCTATTTTTCATCGAAATTCTGAGTTTCCACGCATCGGCGCTCACCGCTGCCATTTCCGCGTTCGCTGATGACGTTTACACTTGCATTTCCGTCCTAGCGCCGCGCGGATCGGCGACTTCATACCGGCAGATGCAATAAATCTCTGTCAGGCCGCGTACCATCACGGTGTCCATCCAGGCGGCGATACAGGGACGCACGTCGGATAACGATTTGTGCTACTTACCCAACAATTTATGTACTGGTTAAACTGGGTTAGTTAGCAACAAAACAGCTCATTCGAGCTACGCGCGGCGTTCCGAAAACTGATCCAAATACTGCAAACTGCATGTTGTCGGTGAAGCACTTTTCAGACCCGTAGTATCGCGGTGCTATTCCTCGGACGAAGTTGAGTTTAGTAGACTTTCCAGGTACATTGAATGTGCACGGTGTTCCAGAACTGTCGCCATTTCTTTGAATTACAGATACTAAAGAATAGACCCCGAGAAGTATGGCTGTTTCTCTGATGCGCCAGTAGTTTTTAAGTTATAAGTAATCGAAAACAAAGCGGCAGTTTTTAGTTACGGGGTATACAATAAATAACATTAAATAAAATAACGCAAATACTTTGACTCCGAATGGTTCCGTCTTTAAGTATCTCTAATTACTTATAATTACTTTTAAACGTATCATTCTCTTTCTAGGAAGTCAAATTTGCTTGAAATTAGTTGAACGGCAAGGCTTCGTCAGCTATTTGCTATCTTACATTGCAATTTGTAGAAACCAGTTAACTTCACAACTATGGCTTATAACTTGATAATTACTGATGTAGACGAAAACTATATCTAACAGAAGCCCATGAAATACTATATCGGTATTGGAAAGATAATTCTTGTCGTAAGATGTGTGGTTTATAACGCAAATAAAACGCTTACGGATATCTGCAGCGAAAAATAAGAAATTGAAAAAGAAGAAATAATATAAATAAAATAATTTTTTTAGTATAATGATGTGACTGAATCTAGCGGGGATAAAATTCTCAATAAATTGTATCTCTCTTTTTCTCTTTCGTAATTGAGCGTTTTTCAATGATTCTTAACTCGCGATCTCTCGGCTAAAGGAGATATATTTTTTGTATTATGAAATATTATGAGAATAGAGCTTGACACATCATTATTTGGTGCTTGTCCACCATTTTCTTCGTATGTATACATATAACTATATAAAAGAAATGTACGATTGCCGAAAGCTCGATTATTTGCGGTGAATATTATATCCATACAAAATTATACCTTTTTACAGAAGATAAAACAACGGAGTCAAGTACACGCGTACAAAAGATTTAATATCAATAACTAGCGCCAACTTAAAGTTGTCAGTAAACTCTAATATAATTATTGCACTTGTGTTTACATGTGAAACTATACAAAAGATTTGATATCAAAACCTAGTGCCAACTTATATGTTGTCAGTAAAATTTAAAATAATTATTGTGTACTTGTATCTATATACTAGATATCCAAAACTAGCGCAAACTTGTAATTGTTAATAAAACCTTACATAATTATAGTACTTGTGTCTATACACTATAAAAAAATATAATGTGTAAAATAGTATAATAATAATAATAATGTTTTATTATGACATTAATTTCATTTAATTTAATTCATAAAATTTTCAATATTGCACGATACATATAATTGTATTATTCTGCCGCAAATTCTGCTGCAAATTTTAAATTGTATAAGGCGGTTTTAAGACCAAAAGTGACATACAAAAACTTGGCGCGCCAGAATCTTTTGTACTTGGTATCGTTTTTTATCTTAAAATTATCTTTTGTAAAAAAGGATGTTATTGATACATGTTATTTATTGTATTTACTTATTTTAACTTTTTTCATTTAATGACGACCTTTGTCTTTATGTGTTACGTGTTTTTCGACATATTTTCACATATCTTAACTTCTTATTCTATACATACATATATCGGATTTATTGGAATTTTATTAATGGCTGAAGAAAACTCAGTTAAACTGAAATGTTTGGCATTATTAAATTGCATTAAATATACACATTTATTATTTGTTTGACATCTTATTTGCTAATTCTATTGGCCTCCTTATCTTTATACTAAAACTATAAGTATAATCCGGATTTTAATATTACAACACTAATATATATATTCGGATTATCTACATAATTTGAACGCCTACATTTGACGAAGTGAAAAGTAATTATTTCGAATAATTGAAATATATTTATATTATCCGGATATTTACAGTTTTAATATAGACGTTATTGTATAAGAATTTGAATAAATACATTTATTTAAAGAAAATTTAAATACTTGGATTGAACTAGATTAATTACAATGTAATTAATAAAACAATTAGTTAATTATATATTCGTCACAAAGTTAATTCGTAATTCATGGAAGCACTCAAATTTTCAGTTACTATAAAAAAAAATTTATTACTCGAAGATCATTAATATTGGAATTAGTCAAAGAGTTTGTAGATAAACGGAATCGCGGGGCACACTCTTTATATGCGAAGTGCAAGACGTATCTATTGCGCTTTATCGAAAAGCTCGAAGAGAGATCACGGCATGCGGTTATTAAGGAGGAGCCGGACGCGGGCTGGAACGCTCGTTCGTCTCCGACGGACTCGTTAACATTATCTTCGGGGTTGTAATGCGGTGCGTGTGGTAGCCCATCTCTCGAATCCCAGAGATTGCCCTAACGAATTTCCTGCCCGCGGGAAGCACAATCGTAAATCACTTGTTACCGCGAATCGCTCGCCGTAATACCCCCGGATCTAGTACGTGTTTTTTAACGAGAGGACTGGAGAGCGCGTGTTTTCCATGTCAATGAAAACATGACGGTGATAACGACGAATGATAATGATGATGACGGTGGTGATAATGGCATCTCGAGATTTTCGCGAAATAGTATATTGCGCGACGTGTCGCGTATTTTTATCAGCGATAATGAGCAATTAATTTCTTGATTCATTTCAGCGATTGAAATGACATGCTGATCTGCGTGTAATTTTTTCAACTTATATATACCACTTTGGTTATATTGATATATTGAAACACATTTATTTTACTTTATACTTAGTAGATTACGCATATTAGACGAGAAATAAAAAGAAAAATAAATGAAGAAGTTGGATTGAGTATTAAATATCAAAATACAAGATCTCGCGTAATATTGTTCAGAAAAATAGAAAAATTGTTTGAATTTGCAATGATTTATACAATTTGTGTTTATGCACGTAACATTTGGCATACAATATGTTATATTCATGGGATTAATCCGACTTATAAGTGTACGTGTGTGTATCTTACATTTTTACATTTTCTTTCATATTATATAAGTCCGTATATTCATCACACACATGTCAAAGTCGTTTGTCTGACTCATCGCACGTTTTGCGGAAATGCATATCTATTCGTGTGTCGACTCGGCCGGTTGCGCAATGTTCATTAGTGGAACCGGCTCGTAAAAGCAAAATGACTTGACATTTAACAAGGAATCGATGGAAAGATAACCGATCGCATCGCACGAAAGCGTTAGCCGACTGTTTTCTCCGCAACGCTTTCTCCTTCTCTTTATATCTTTCTCCCTTTCTCGTTTCCTTGGGTTTGCATAGAAACCGGTAGAAACAACATAACTAATCTTTCGATTGCCGGGGTTTCGCCACCCCATCACTTCCGCATCAACGTTGTTGGAGAAGATTAGTACCCGACGCTTCAGATAATCGATTAATTAAGATTAAAGTGACGCCGGAGGGCTGATCGATTTGGGGATGAAAGTAATTTTTAGAGATACAAAATAAATATATTATTATGAGTATATTGTGCTGTGTATCGATATGTTTCTCGTAAAAAAACAAAAGTTAGTAATGATAAACGTTTTTATATGTTTATAAACTTATATTAAAGTCATATTGTTATGATATATTCATATCTTCAATACGTATAAATAATGTTAATTTAATTATATATGCGGGGATAAACAAGAATATTTTTATAAATTTTTTGATAGTTTTAAAATATTATATCTTTTAAAGTCGCCGGAATTGTCTCGGTTTTATTTCTGTAAAAAATATATAGCATCTTCCTAGCGCCATACTCCCTATCTAGGGTATATTGGGAATTTTTATGGATTCAATACTCTATCGTTCTAGTATCTTGCACTGGGTGTC
Organism: Aphaenogaster floridana; assembly: GCA_003063835.1. NCBI lineage: Eukaryota > Metazoa > Arthropoda > Insecta > Hymenoptera > Formicidae > Aphaenogaster > Aphaenogaster floridana. The sequence goes on along the minus strand of NJRP01000041.1, from coordinate 1,156,556 downwards.
GTGGATGGGCGGGTATCTAGAGTACCATATATTTCTCATTTTCTGAAACGAATGACCGCGTCCGTGAAAACCGTCTTCCTCTAGACACAAGTTCGCTTGATCTTCTCCTTCGTTCCTTCTGCTCCTTTACTGACTGCGTCTATAAATAAAGGGAGGCGAGGTAAGTGCGGAGCCGGCAGGTTGTCGTCGGAATCATTAAGGGTAGTGCTTCGGTTTCCCTTGGAAGCGCGGGTTCCAAGCGTTCTTGTGCGTTGCGTCGACGAAACACGTGCATGCACGTAAACGTATGTACATATACATACGCAAACATGCGCCGAAGACGCCTCAACAGAATGAGAGGTCGAAAACTGACTCGCAGTAGCGTCGAATTATCAGCTCGTTTCTCACGTGAAATTCGTTCGTTTTGGCAAATATAGTTTGTTGCAAATTGTATTTTCTTCAAAGAAAATATTTTTGTCACAGTGCATTAAAAAGTGCTAAAATTCTACTGTAAAATGGAGCTCATCATGTAAATAAAAATTATGAAAAATCATAAAAATCATGTATATACACAACACATACACATACGATTCTTCAAGATAAGTTGATAATCGAGTTTTTTATGATCCATATTCACATTCAAGATTAAATAGAATTTACGAATATAGAGTTAAGCCTACTTTACACGATCTATAATTCGCGACAGAATTCTATTTATAAGTTTATGTATCAAATTATAAATATAATTATAAGTGAGAAAAAATTCTTGTATTACACGAATCATAATTTGATTTATAATTATGTATAGAATTCAATTGTTTCTTTCATTAGCATGATTAGATTATTAAGAAATATGGCACAGTTATTAAGAAATACATATAAATATAATAAAAGTATATTATAAAGAATTCTTTAATCATAACAGCATCAGTTTTTTTGTAGTTTATGTCATTTATATATGGATGAGGTCCGTTTGCCTAACCGATTGGATACGACTATTTACAAAGCTTAGAGATCTTCATTACACCAGATACCATTGACCAATCACGGATATTTATGTACTGCGCATATTTGATGCATCTTTTCTATTTAAAATAGAGCATTGCAGTTATAATTCTGATTGTTCACATATTTTCTGTATTATACGATGCATAAAATTATAAATAGAATCCTGTCTCGAATTCTGTCGCGAATTATATATCGTGTAAAGTAGGCTTTACAGTTAAAAGATTCTTTAAATTAACTTTTTTCCGTCAAGCAATATATTTTGATCAAAGAAAGAAGGAGAAAGAAACAAGAGGATCTGATGAGTTTTAGCCCGGAGTTTTATAGACTTGAATTAGACAAAAAGTTGGAACGTTGTTTCGTGTTTCATATGACGCGCGATGTGCTCTCCCTTCCCGGGGGATGAATTTTACGAGATGGTCGAAAGACGGGTACATCTCCCATTATCACGGTAATGCCAACTTGCCCTCTTGGCGCTCCTTGCGGAGTTTTAAACGCGCCATTAAATGAAATATTTCCACGCCGTGAATCATTGATGCCACCGTTGTAATCATCGCCATGCATTTCTAGCGATTACTTTGCGCGTCGTGTTATATTTTTCGATGCAGCTACGATCATACTTTTCGAACATAGATCATTTCTTAGAGAAATTGCAATATATTTTTTATAATTTTAGAAACTATATCACTTTGTGTTCTCTGCGTAAAATTAAAAACGAGAAATCTCGAATGGTTTCAGCACATATCTGTAAGTCAATATACCTTTTTCCGCTCACGCGCGCTCTTTCCACGAACGATTCGTGTCTTTGTCAAGATCTGCGTATGGCAGAAGTGAAAAAGGCCGTCTGAAGTCTGGCACTCTTGAATGTTTCACGCGAAAACGTCGACGAAGGTACTTGTGTAATTTTCGCTGCGCTTTCACGGCTGTAGCCGTGATTTTCTAATATTCGGCTGCTTCGTAATGAAGACCGGATCGCTTGCGGGATGTGTACAATACCAAGAGACGAACGTACAAAAGACCGTGCGATGCAATACGGTGCGACATGTATCTCGAGTTACTGCTGATGTTTCTCTCGTCAGTCTCATCGCACTTGCATAGCGTGATGCGAAAGGCCTTTATAAATTTGAAACGACTGAGTTTATTAAAGTTGATTAAAGCGTCGGGAGATTAATCAAAATTGTGTTTTACATATCTTTTTGCTGCGCGTCGGTTTGCAGAGAGGAAAGCATATTCAAAACTTTCTCTTTCTTATATGAACGTATGATACTGGAAATATTAAACATAAAAAATTATGTGATAAATTTTTAAGTCGACCCGACTGGCAAGAGATGGTATTCTATTAATTACCACGTATCAACCATACGGATTGTGATCCTCTACGTGTAATAAATTTAATATTAATAAATGCTAACGCATCTATTATAAAAAATTATGTAAATAATATCTCTCTCTCTCTCTCTCTCTCTCTCTCTCTTGTGTATTTTTATATAGATCTTTTCAATTTGAGCTGTATTACTTATATATAGCGAAAACTGTGGGTTTGATGTTATGCTTTATTTTTGTCCCTTTCAGAGTTGATGCATTATGTACGATTTGTATCATGAATAGAACTCTGCGAATAGAAATTTCGCAGTCACTCTATAACTGCGAAAAGTGACGTAATCACAATTTGTCATTCTCTACAAGAATAATGGATATTAGTAAACGAAGTCGTTTTCTCTTCTTCATCTACTCGGCTTGGAGACATGGCGATCCAATTTTGTGCAGTTCATCACTGTGATCTTTTTATCATTAGCGGACCGTACTTACGACTCATACTGAGAGAATTACATAATTTTGCGCGAGTCCCATGCCGCGCAAATGGAGTCTCGATGCGACAGCCGTAATTCGAGCAGGAGCTTATGCCACCGTGAGAATACCAGATAATGAGCAAACAAAGGGATGAAACTTGTTCTGGTAGAGTTCAAATAGGGAGAAAATTTCAACGAGAATTCTTCAACGTTGGTATACCGATCTCGTGCAGCGCGATGTAATCAAGTAAGTTTTAATTCACATCAATAAATTACTCTGCCAATTAACGATCAGTTTTTAGATGAATGCAATAAAGATTGATTTTTCCGGTAATCAACATCCCAGAAAGGGGTGTGAGAAAATAAATTTATACTCAAAATTTTTAAATAATAAACTTTCTCCAATTATAAATTCTTTAAATCAGAATTAGATATTGTAGTAAAATATTAACGAATTAAGTTTAAAAAAGGCAAATACGTTTATAATGAAATATAAATCTTAAATGATACTTGTCTAGACGGAAAACTTTAAATACATTTTAAAATCAGAAAATGATCTATACCAAGACACTTAACATTACAAATTGGCAAGCTACGATAAGCGACGCTCCTGATTTTTTGTTGCGCGAAATTATCTTGTAATTGAAAAAAAAACATGCTTTAAGTCTTTTTACGGCACCGGCTGGCTATCGCATGTACCTGCTAACTGAGGAGATTATTACAACGTCGCGCGTATGTTCGTCCAGGAACATTAGATTAGTGGCAATCATTTATGGTTCCTCCGACGACATTCAAACCGGCAGAAGCGCGTGTCACAAGGTGCGCGAGAAAGGGTTCGCCTAATCACTTTTTAACTATATTAGCAACTGGTAGCCACCCTTGTCTGCCGCGCTGCACCCTCGTCGCATCAAAAATAGATTACACCGCGCGTTCGCGTCCCGATGTATTCTCTCCACGGCGCGGCATGCGTCTCCGCATTACCGGTATATTACACCGGTAATATATAAACGAGCACGACGGCGAAGGAAGTGCAACCGCATTAAAAATGAAAGTTCTTTTCGCGACGGGGAAAGGAGACCGCCGTCGCCCGAAGGAAAAGCCGCGAGCTGTCGTCCGCGTGTTGGTCCGACAAAACGCGGACTTATTTATTCAGTCCTCGGAATTTGTATACAGAGTTTCTGGCAGAACGAGTGGCTAGAATGACTCACAATTCTGTAACGAGACATTTAACATCGCTGCACGATTCGCGAGCTTGGTAAAACATTAACTCCTTGAGCCATTTTAATATATTAATATGATTAAACAGCTTTATCTTTATGCCGCATATATTAGAATGATAAAATATCGACTCATTTATTTAGTGTTTATTATTTATGCGTAAACGTTCTACACAATTAAAACTATATTAAAATAACAAAAATGTTTAAAATTGAAATCTTTTTGTATAAAAATTAGTTCGTTATTATTATTTAACAGCTTAAGCGTTAAATCATCGATATTATTGATTCAATACATCGTCAGAAAGCAAAAATGCAAGTATTCGCTTTGAGAAAGTAGTTAAAATGACATAAAATTTGTATCGCAAAGATCGTCGATTTAGATGAATTGTGCTCGTTTCAATGATGTTGCGTGGTAGAAGAAAGGGACGATTTATAATCGCAAGCGGAGCATTCAGAAGAGATACGTTTAGCGGGTGAGAGAAATGGGGAAAAGCCGAGGAGTGTTTTCTAGATCCGAGCTGCTGCCACCGCAAGACAATCTTGCCGCATGCCTCCGCTAATAGACTGCGCGCGTCAGCCTTTTTGGCCATTTCTTTTTTCGTCCACCCTCCGGGCCGCGCGCGATCTTCCTCCACGTCGGATTCGCTGCCAGGACGATGGATAACCCCGGGGCCCTAACAGCCGTTTAATTTGTGTCTGGCTCTACGTTTTTGTGCCGCGGACGGTCCTTTCGTCCGGGCCGGAAACAAGACGCCCGCCTGCGCGACGACCCTCCGCCTTGGCTACTTGTTGTAGCCTGTCCGAGTGTTTCGAGTGTTTTTCGAATCTCCCCGTCCAAAGTGAGAGCGTCTGATGGTCTTTCGGGCCGTTGACATGAAACCCGTGACAATAACAAATTGGTTTGGTCTAGTTTAAAGGGTGGGGGAATTGGGCGAGCGAGTGGGAGTCTGATAGTTTAAACGGCTGAAATTCACATGGTTTGCAACGTGTGATTCGATATTTTTTTATTTAGTACGATAAGGTTTCCTTATTCATCCCGAAGTTTAATTCGTCTTTTCCTTTAAACCAACAATTATTGGAATTTTAACTTTAATGCAGACTCCGTTCTTTCCAGATAGATTTCGAATATCATTTAGTCCCGTGGACTCACGCTGTGGATTTATGTTATCTTGATCGAAATCACAGGTGAAGTCGTGCATCTTGCCTCTTTATTTGTAAATAATTAAATCATATTACGATCGGTTAGCGAGATTCGCAAGCATAAAATACAAAACGAGAATAAACGCTTCATGTGGAACGGAGCGAGAGGTCGAGAATCAGGAATTAATAATAAATGCAACGCGCGTAAACTAATCTGATAGACATGTCTGACTTTTGCCACGTCTAGGCGGATTCAAACACGAGTAGCATTTATAGTAATTTAATATCAATGTCAGTCATACAGTAATTTAATATTAATGTAGGTTGCAATGAAGGAACCCGAGCAAACAGCTACAAATGTTGTTAAATGGAACATATCATGAAACACCCGCTTTTAGCGGAGCCGTGTATGTACGTTTCTCGCAAGATGCACTTAATTCGCATCTGATGTAATTAAATGCAAGCGCGTTCACCTGTCTTATAATTTTTAAATTTGCGAACATTAAAATTCTTTTCTGCACTCTAAAGAATGTGCAAACAATTCTCTACATTGTGAATTATCACAAGCGAAGCTCTGATGGTTTTGCATACATATGTGGAAACTAAACAGAAATTGCGAGAAATGTGCACATATTCGCGATAAAATAATAATTTAATTTAAAAATTTCTGCACGATAAATTCATTAAATTGGATTATTTGTTCAATAATAATATCAATTTTTATTATGGAAATATCAAGCTGAAATTAACAGCGAAAAAATAGACAATATTAAAAAAAGAGATTATATATAGAGAATATTATATTATATTTAACGTTCTCTTTATATTAAAATTTATATTTCCGTATACTTTTATATGTTGAGGGAAAACTTTCTGTATTTTTTTTTTAAGAGAAGCCGTCCAAGAGTTCAACGTTGAAATTTGTACTTAAAGTGTCCGACATTCCGCGGCACGGCACAAGCTCACCAATTATTCATCTCCATCGGACGATGGAAAGGCGTGTCTCGTCTCCGGCGACACTTCCTAATTCCTAGACAACGGTTGGAAGATCTAATTTCCTAAGCTGTCATTCACGCCACCAGAACTCCGTGCCTTCGTCAGCGGCGCGGACGGTTACGGATTGTCCTAAGGATCCGTTTAAGTCGGAGACGTGTTCCGATACGCTCCGAAAATTTCCTGCGGCAAAACATCCCGACGGCCGTAAATTTAACACATTTAACACATAATCATGCGTTTTGCTGATAGTACAATTTTACATTTTTTGAAATGACACGAGATTCGCATTAGTAGTAATTACAATTTTTGTTGATAAAAAAATTACTTTTTTAAATACGTAGTTTTTGTATATATATACGTATTAAACGTTGTTGTTAAAAAGAATTACAAAAATAATTTTATTATTTTTTAGTCTTGTAACGAAACCGTCGTAAAACGTATCAAATGATTATGATTCAGTAATAGAATCAAATGCTTCTAATTTTTGAATGCAAATAAATGATACAATTAAGATGCTAACTTTAATGACATTAAGTTTTAAATAAGGTACCGATTAAATTGCCCTTAAAATGATTTTATTAATAATTACTGCAGTAAAGCTTCCGCTGTTTTTACATGCAAAGTACAGTGGGAGTCTATGAGAGGAGGGGAGGACGGAGTCGAATTACACCGGTTGACGTCTCCAGTGACTACAGTAATAATATGCAAATTCGATACGGATGGTTGAAACGGTTGCCAGAATAAAAGTAACGCAACGGAGCGAAAATGCGCGCGCACGCCCGTGTCGGAGCTTATAAGCTTTAAATTTGTTTTGCGCGCAAGTCCATTTTGCCTCCCTTTCCTTCGACGGTGCGCGAAACGGTTTCGTCATAAGCTCTTAATACCGCATTGCAAATTCACGCGGGATTTTTTCGCGTTGCTGTCGGACTCGGATTTTTTTTAACCCTTTCCCTCCCTCCCCTTCCCTTCCCCCTTTCCCCCCCTCGCTTTGCAGGATTAAGAAAAATTGCGGCTGCAACGCAGTCTCGTGAAACTCGTCAACATACATCTGTTAAGAACAAATATTCACTTTATCAAGGGAAGGAGATAGCGGGGTGCATAGATACTACTATTGATTTTTTGAAGATTTTTTATCGCTATTTAATCTTTAAGTTTGCTCTCGATAATATTGCGGTATTGTCTGAAAAACATGGCACTGTTTGTTTGATGCAACATTTGATATACCTCTCAATTATTATACACTGAGAAAAAAAAGGTGTTGCTTCAATTAAAGTGGTATCTCGGGGTACCAAAAACATAAGTAGTTTATTCAATTGTATTATTATTAGACCCAATGTCTGCATTTTTAAACCAATAATTCAATCATTGTTTTAATAATCCAAATATTGGGTCTATTAATAATACAATTGAATGAACTACTTATGTTTTTGGCACCCCGTGATACCACTTTAATTGAAGCAACAGCTTTTTTTTCTCAGTGTATCATAGGGTGAAATAGGTTAGATAAATCTTTAATATAACATTATTAAATATTAATGCTACTTTGCAGAGAAATTATCTCTTTGTAATATTTATTTTCCAATTATAATCATGTTTATTCAACATTTTCTTCAAGCTTGAATTTTTTTATTAAATAATAATTTAGATAATTGCAACTATATGTACTAGGTAAGTCATTAATGATTATTTTTTTATATATCAATGAATATTTTTAAAAATACTCTTAGAAAATTACTCCACAGTGCATTTTCATATATCTTTCAATCCAGGATATGTTTCTTTACACCGTAGGATCTCTTCTAAAAGTATTTGTTTTAAACAAATTGGGAAAATCAAGTGTCTTAAGCGCTGTCGCGCGATAAATGTCCGTCAATGTTGAAAGAATGTAACACATTCTATTGTTATGCGTTACACGGACGAACGCTTTGTGGCATGATAGGGTAGATTTGTCGAATTGCGTTTAGATCGATACCGGAAGGCAATCGGAATCAAGGGAAGAAGCGGACAAGGGCCAATCGGCGAAACGGATGGTCTAATTTAATCTTGACTAAGCTCGCGAAGAAAATTGGCCCACGATCTGAAATGGCCGTCCAAGGAATCGCAGCTGCTCTTCGTACTAACCAGAAATCTTGTCCCGACTTCGTTAAAAAAAGAACAGGCGGAGAACCTCAACATGGACACGGTCCTATTAAAATCGCCGTTTGTAGAATTACTTTCGCGTGTCGTCGATTTTCGCGAAAAATCCCAGAGTTGCTCGACTTTCGTAATTAACAAATCTCGACGAGCTCGTGAAATTTAATTTAACTGCAAGTATTTCAATTTATTGCATTCCCTGAATTTTGCGAGGTAGCGAGCATTTACAAGCGGAAGGTAAATTAGATTTGTATATTTATTTAAGGTAATTACGCGATAATTTTTAATTAAATTAATTAAATTTATTAAATCTACCGTGCGTTAATTTGCACGTTAATCCAATTTATTCAATAATATATAAATAAATTGTCTCATGTAATTTCTCATAGCTAATATTACACAGTTTTAGAAGCATTAATTTACCGGATAATTTTCTTTCATTTTGCATTTTTACCAGAATATTTTGCATTCATATACACAAAAGCAATATGACGATTTCGTTATTATCCTGAATCATGCATAATTTTATAACAAGCTATAAAGGGTTAATTTTATTTCATTTTTAATAAATACTATGTATACTTTACCCATCTCTACCGATTTTAATCTTTCTTTTTATTATTAATTCACCATTAACGTGTATCTATAAATACTCCCACGCAAACGGATAAGCAGTGAAAGGTCGAGGAATCTTTAACAGGCGCGATCTAATCCCGCGGCATTTGCGATCGGCACGATCGCAATTAACGAAATGATAAAGTGCGTTCAATCGACTCGAGGAACCGGCGGGCACGCAAATCCGGAAGAAAATGTATCGATGTAGCAATTTACTTACGACATAACGGCGAATCGTGTAATATCGTAAAGCTACAATCGACGTGCTAGAGCTTACGCGAATAATGCGTACGTATTCGCGATTTGCCGTACACGATCGTCGGCCACATACATATTCGCGGTAACCCCTTCGGGTCTTGACTTTTACGTGTCTGGAATTCCTGAGACGGATCTGCGCGTTACGGAACTTCCAGCAGCTGGATACATATACCGGGTGAATCTGAAAAAGCAAAAATCCGTAGAAACTACTTTCTTAAAGTAAATTTGGAGTTGGGAATGAATGTCCAAATAAAAATTTAATATTAGTAGAGTAACTTATAAAAAACCGATTTTTAATAAGTTATTCAAATATAAAAAAATATCTTCTCTTAATAATTATGCAAGATAGCATGTATACTTTTTTTATTTTAATTTGTTATTTATGCCCTTTAAATAAAAAAAGATTATATTCTATTATCAAATTGTCGACAAAACTCGCACTCATCGCGCTAAATTGCAATCACAGATGCATCGTCCTCTATCCGATTTCTTATAAATCGTCTTGATATCCCGAAAGGATCTCAGCGCGCCGTCGTACTAACTTAGTCGGTTGCGACACAAACGCATCGTCGATCGGCTATTAAAGATCGCGAAAGAGCGGAAGGAGTGAGAGTGAGAAGAGCGGCAATCTATTCCAATTTAACACCCGAGTCCGTGGCATTAAATAATCGCCATTGCCTTCGGTGAGACTGGTCCCCCCGTTCAATAATGGACTTTTATCCAACGAGCTTGTACTTAGCGTTCGAGACGGGCCTGGGCGGGCCGGGATATTACCGCCGGTAAGTCGGCGGTGTTGTGACAGTAAAGAGCTCGAAATAAATCTTGGTTACAATAATTTCTTTTGCGGCCCGCGGCCCACGACGCGCATAAATCAAATATCATCGTTCCGCGCGAGCGCTCTCGCGCCGCGCTCCTTCCTTCTTTCCCATAGTCGTCCTCGACTCGATGCACTTGCATTTGCCAGGATGCCACCCGCACCCTACGTTCGCCGATGCGAAGCTCTTTCGTTCTTTCTCTCGTCGCAATACTTTCCGAGAGCGATCGCCTTATGCGTATTTGACGACTTGCGAGCCGAGTATATACAAGGGTTTCTTGTTATCGATAGCCGCCCGAGAAAGCATGATGTTTCCATTCTTACTCATTATTTATCTAAAGCGTTAATTTAGAATCTAGAATTCCTGATCTCAATTATTTATAAGAGACTCTTTCACGAAAAATAAAGTTTAAAATAGTCATCTCTGATATAATTTAGTGCTGTCCAGGTTCTCACTTCATACACGGAAAGAATGGTTTTGCTAAAATATCTAAAAATTTGATCAGATATTGAAAATAATTTTGTTAGGCCATCAAAAGTAACTATATATGTAGGACAAACATGATGAAAGCTGCAAAAAGTTTTGATATTCTAGCAACTATTTTGGGCGTCCTATATAATTATTTTGATGACCCAACAAAATTATTTTCAGATCTGTATCTGGCCAAATTTTTAGATATTTTTCTTTCCGTGTAGTTTCACAGCACTTGTAAGGCCCGTATTTATAGTCGCGTTTCTGCTGAGAAACTCAACTGAAACTAATTTTGAGACGTGGAACAGTTCAATAGATGAATCTTGAGAATTGATTTGATACTCAATAACCTCACATTTGTAATCGCAATTCAAACAAGGAATTCAGATGAATCAACACAATCACAAAAGCTGCTCGTCAATCAATATGTTATTTCGAAATGTTTTAAATTTTTGATAATTACCACAGAAATACTTTCATCTCGATATCAGAACGTGATTAAAATACTATATTTCTTTAATAACACCGTTTTTTTTAAATATTACGATAAATTTACTGCAACACATGTCCTGAGAATGAAATACTGTGCAACGATAATTTATATATTTTTAATAACTAATTTTATGTAAAATATACTTACCTTGCTATATAATTTGACATATAATTAATTTTCATGAGCACAATACATTGATCTCGCGGAAAGATGTAATAAAATCAATAAAAAATTAAAGATACTTAAAATTATTCACGCTTATCGCACGGTTATCGCGGACGAAATACTTTAAGAATCGTAAATTATGAATTATGTCGAAGAGTTCTTCGGCAAATCCGTCGTCGAATTTGGAGACTCGGTAGTTTTGCAATATTAACGCGCCTATGCACGAAGCAGAAGCGCAGGAATGGCTAATCTACCTCGTTAATATGTACTTAGCGATATAATTATTGCATCCGGTTGTACATAATGCAACGGATATTCGGAGCCACGCCGCGAGAAGTTAGGACGATAAAGCCGTTTACAAGCGACGGAATTAGTAGGCTTCGTGTACCGAAGTGCCTAACTATCCTAAACTTCATCCTTCGAGAACATTAAGCGAACTGGTCATCAAGTATGTAAACATGACCCACGTCACGCGAACAGACACTGTTTAGTGCGATATCAATTATTTTAATGAGCTTACGTTGAATTCTTAATTTTTATTTTTATTTTAAATTTTGTCGAAACTCGAGCATTATATATAGCTTACTTAGAAGGGAATTTATGCGTCTGTTATTATAATACATATATACACAGAATGTTTATGTAATTTATAGAATCCTCAGAGGGGTTCACATCTCTGAATTCGGGATTGGCAACCCCGAGGTATTCGAGCTACCCAATGCCTAAAGGTGTAACTAGGACGTATAAATAAACACAAAAAAAGAAAAGAAAATTACATAACTAATAGGATATTGTATAACTTGAGGAATGTTTTCATAAAAATAGATTATTTAAAGTATAAAATATTACAGCATTGCTTTGTTGTTTTCTAAATAAATTTTATGATTTGTTCTTATTTTTAGAAATCTTTAAATTTCGATATTAAATATCTTTGCGATTAAAAATCTTCCTGGATACTTTAATATAGAAATATCTCAATCACAATTTTATCAGACGATACTTGTTACAATTTTATTCGTGATGGTGTTAAAAAATTAACATCAAAATATGTACCCCCTTGAACACTAAATTTTTGCGATGGTTGTTTGAATGCAACAGTGATTATGATTGAATTAAATTGTGCCCGGGACAATAATTTGCAATCTTTCAAGATGAGGCAGTCTCCTGTTAAATAGCGAACGGCGATTTAATAATTCTTTCGACAGGGGTAGCCGGCCAGGGATACAATCATGTTGAAAGTAGGTTTCGCCACGCCAGCACCCGAATTCGATCATGGAATCGCGTTAAAAGGCACTTTAACCGGGCGACTCGATTTTCCGGCACAAATGATGGAACCCCGTGTTCTTCCGCTGGCGCCGACGCGCTATTAGCTCAGCTAATTTTCTATTAACCGTACCGGCGAGCTATATTTGCAAGCCACAGTCTATCTCGAACCCATCTGCAACAATCTACGAAATCAACCGGGAAGAGAGGGAAGAAGAGAGAGAGAAGGGGGAGGGAGGAAAAAACGCGTAAGAGAGTTTTAATAAATTTGCGTTAGCGTCCACTTTCCTAAGGGCTGCAAAATGCGAAACTTGTTGCAGCGAAATTGGTTGTCGCTACGAGGGATCGATTTTGCGTGAGATGACTCGTTGATAGCTTCCTGTCAACTAATTTCCATAAGATATATAAGTGTAGTAATAATTAGATAAAAACAATTTAAAATATTTGACAATATTAGCCTAGTTTACACCAAGCACTTGATACGCGTATCGAATAGTGAATAACTAGTAAATTAGTTTAATCATTGGCTGATCAGCTCAAATACACTACTTGATACGCGTATCATACGATCGATGTAAACTAGGCCATTAGCTATTAATATATTTCATTCTAATCTCAATATTTATAATTGCTGCATAAAATGCACGAATCTCCTTTCTAAACATTTCTGGTAAAATATCAAAGCTTTTCGTGTAATGTTAACATTTTTTTAGGTATCTATTGAATAATAAGATATGATGTTTAGTTTAGAAAATATTTTTGCTCGCGATTTCATTCAGAGTTTGTCGGCGAGAAGCATGTCATCCCGCAGACTATCAAGATAAACTCGGGGAGGTCGAGAACGTTTTGTCTCCCCTGTTGATTTTCCCCTCTTTCCACGGTGCGTTATCGCGACGGCAATACGAAGCGACGAGCCAACAAGGGTTAACCTAATTATTTAGCCGGCCGAACTCCTTGGCCGTGGAGAACGAGTGTAACTATTCCGCCGAATGGTACCCACGGGACGTGAACCGTAGGGGAAGACGCTGAGCGAAGTCGTGCTCGTATGCGGAGAGTGCAGAAGAAATAAAAGGACAGAGAGTGTGTGAGAAAAATAGTTTGCCGATAGACAATATAGATAAGTTAAATAAGAGTTTTATTATACTATTCACGGAAAAAAAGAATTTTGTTAACTTGACTAAATTTTTCAACTAAATAAAATTTCTTCAGTTCAAGTATTTATTTATTTAACTTAAACATTTATTTATTTAACTTAAACATATAATACTTGAACTCTACTTTTCAAATATTTATAAATTTAACTTAAATAAATAAATACTTGAACTGAAGAAATTTTATTTAGTTGAAAAATTTAGTCGAGTTAACAAATTTTTTTTCCGTGTAAGAATGCCCAACACAAAAACAAATTAACGATTTTTCTCGAGTCTTTCTTCGATCGTTATAATACAATACAATAATTAAAAATGTCTACAATTATTTACGATTTTTAAAATATAATTTTATAATATTTGTTTTAAATATTAACGTTTATCAATAGTAACACTTTTTTTGTTAGTTTAAAAATTTTTTTCTTACTAAATTTATATATTATTACCAAATATTTGACAATATAGAAGTCGAAAAATTAAGACGGTGTATACGAAAAAAATTTTTCGACAAATTTTTAAGAATTTTTATTTTACATGTTCGTATCTTACCTATATACATATGATAATTCTCTTACATTAATAAATGCGTCATTTTTCTTGTGATTGAAAATATCTTATGCGGAGGATTTCTTTAATTGCTAATTATTATCTTGCGTCCGATAATCGATCTCTCCTCGCATTGGCCGAGTTGCCAATGGAACTTCCCCATGCACGAAGATCCTCTTCTAGTATATCCGTGAGTCTGCGATATCACGGCGACTGATTATCGTAAATTTCGTGCTGCCTCTTCCGGGAGATCCCCGAGGTTATTACGTCCGGCAGACTCTCCCTCAGGGACATGTCCACCAGGCATTTCTTGGGAACTTTGGATCGATAACGAGCCTTGTGACTATGCCCGATAAATCGGAGATTCCGCTGGGGTAATGTTGCAGTCGTTTAAGACTTCAGGACTCTAATCGTAAAGTAGCGGTAACCTGTGAATAAATCGTTAGAATATGAGCATGATAATAGGGCATGGGAATATATGAGATCCTTAAATTATTAAGTTTTCACATGCAGCTAGTATTTTACAGCGAAGAAATATCTTTAGATATTTGAACATTAATTTATTTATACGGAAGTGATTGATTTAGTCGTTTAATTTCTTAGCAAGCCATCTAACAGCGAAAGTTTATTTTGATTTACAGAATTACAGATGCCCGCAAAAGCATTTACGAAAATTTCAAGTAAACATTAGAGATATTCTCGATTCTTCGATTCCTGTTAATTCTTCATCCAGATAAGAATTCAATTTCCCATTGCCAGGATCGTCACAGTCTTCGCCCACGTGCTCTTTTCCCGACTTTATTTCCATTCCATCTAATTTCACGCGATTTATTTACGCCCGAAGTTGGATATGGAATTGCGAGTCGGGCGATTCGAGTCCCCGCTAATTTCTTTCTCACAAGCGGAGACACCTTGCACAGATCTGCGTTACCTGCTCTTTGCTAAGCCCCCGCTAGGCACCGTCCTTAATGGGCGGCCATACATTATCGTAAATGAGGAAAGTTGGGCGCGGGATAGGGCGGCAACGGAGGGTTGCCCACGCGGCGCCAGCTGCAGGACTGCGCAGCTTCCAACTTCATAACCGCCGGCGAGATGGGCCAAACTGGTCATACACCCCGAAATTTCCAAAGTGCACCCCCTACGTTCGCGCGCGCCTCTTTTCTTCGTCTCTTCTTTCGGTGCCGTGCGCGCCGAACTTTGCTCGTTAAAGCAGCTCGATATCGAACGCATAAAAAGGATAACGAATATTTCGGTCGTTAACTCTGCGGCACACTGCAGGGGTCAATACGATCTTGTACGCTGCGCATAAAAGTTGTTGACACACTTGCTGAGGCTTTTATTCGATTCCTTCTTTTTCTTCTTTTTGTATTCATCAAATTATTTTGTTTTACATGAGCAGGATTTAGTTATCACATTAAATCTACAAATACAGTAAAGATGTATCGCATTCCTAATGTACACAGGAAAAATATGCTGTTGCTGTGACGTAGACTTTAATTGAAGTAACAACTTTTTTTTCAGTATACACTGAGAAAAAAAGCTGTTGCTTTAATTAAAGTGGTATCACGGGGTGCCAAAAACATAAGTAGTTAATTCAATTGTATTATTATTAGACCCTATGTCTGCATTTTTAAACCAATAATTCAATCATTGTTTTAATAATCCAAATATTGGGTCTATTAATAATACAATTAAATGAACTACTTATGTTTTTGGCACCCCGTGATACCACTTTAATTGAAGCAATAGCTTTTTCTTCTCAGTGTACTTTTGACATTAAATTAAATGTCCAGACCGCGCATATTCTATGGAATTTACACATTCCGGAAGCATTTGCCTACAAAGTGCGTAAAAAGCGTGCAGCCAGAAAGAGAGAGAGAGAGAGAGAGAGAGAGAGAGAGAGATATGCTAGAAACGTCTCTCAATGAGGAAGGTGTGGCATCGCGGTGCAAAGTTGCCGGCTTAAAAGAGCGCGAGCGGCGTGGCGTTCCATCGCGCGCTTTATTATAATAAATTGCGCCCGTATGCGCATATTCGTATGATTATACGCGTGCCTGTGTGTACGCGGGCGATATAATAACGGCGGGACTGTAATACCCCGCGCTTCTCTAAGCGCTCGTACGAAGAAGGCACGTACTTGCGTATACACGCTCTTCCATCACGATCATCTCCTCCGGATCCCGGTCCTCCCCCTTTCCCTTGTCCGCCGTCTTTGCGCCGTAAGAAGGATCCGAGATGCGCTCAGCCACCATATGCCGCATGTCGAAAGAGAGAGAGGGAGAGGAAGATATGGCCATTAGCTCGCGATTTCTACAAGATCTTATATTGATATACGTCTAATAGATACCGTCCGCTACCGCTTAGTCCGCCGCTTATGCTTGGAAATTACCCGGTGGGATCTTTCCCGCTTCATACCCAGTGATCTAGAAATATGCACGTTCTCGAAATTGTCAGGCAAGTCGGGAGAAATGGCGATAAACGTCCAAGCTTTATTTTCTGGTGTGAGGGAATTAATTTCGCAACTTTGTTTACATATGTAAATATATAAATAATGTTATATATATGTAAATAATTCTTGGTTGGTTATTTTTCGGTTTTAATTCTTGTCAATTTCTTGTTCGGTTATTTTTAGTATGTAGTCACGGATTAATTAATAAATGTAATTCCAAGTCTACAGTTTCTTGTAGAACTTGCATATTCATACAGTGAGTGTACGTGAATACGTGATTATGTGATTTTAAAAATAGTTACGAATGTTCCCTATGTTATGAATCTTCATACATCTGAGCCTACGGAATTGATATCGTCTGTTTGAAATGTGAATACCTTTTTTATCCCACAAATACCGTTGATTCGTGAATA
Organism: Aphaenogaster floridana; assembly: GCA_003063835.1. Classification (NCBI taxonomy): domain Eukaryota; kingdom Metazoa; phylum Arthropoda; class Insecta; order Hymenoptera; family Formicidae; genus Aphaenogaster; species Aphaenogaster floridana. The sequence continues at coordinate 1,139,657 of NJRP01000041.1, read as the reverse complement.
TTGAGATAGGATAACGAGGAGGATCGATGACCGCTGTGTACAAATTTTGCCCGGAATATCCGGTCAAGTGAGACCGTTGTAACGGGACACCCTTAGAGTGAATACAATGCTCGCGTGTAGCTTCGCCCCAGGCCAGAGAACTACCACGTTTCACGACGCCATTACGATTTGCCGAGCGCTTGTCATGGATATGCTTGTGAGGCTGTTGAAGAAGGTGTTGCTCTATCTGCAATACGCTTAATAGTTTGTAATACACAGATTAACGATCATTTCTGCAAGTTCCTTTCGAAACCCGGTATACAATATTAACGTCAGTTTTATAGTACATATATATTTGCTTTTGTTATTTATATTCTTAAAGTTTCTTAAGTTAAATTGGACTTCAACATTTTTTTCGGAAGAAATTTACAAAGAAAATTACAAAAAACTAGAGTAAATCCTTAAAGAACATTGGAATATTATTGGGACATCTTCCGGAACATTGAAATATTTAAAGATTATATATATGTATACGGAAAAAAATGATAGTGTATTAATAGCATTAAGTCTAATTGAAAATGATCTCTTGAGAATACGTATTTGTTTCATTAAGACTGTTATTGTGTGTGAATCAATAAAATTATTTTCAATTAAACTGAATTTTGTTGATACAACATCATTTTTTCCATGTATTTCTGTAGATCTGTAAATTATGTAGTTTTAGTTAACTATGTTTAATGAAGTATATATACGACGCTAAAAAAGAAATGATTTTTTGGGATTTTTCTGAATACAAATATAAAAAGGCTGATCTTTTCAAAACTTTAAGGATAATTTAATGAGCATTTAAAGAAATATAAAAAAATTTTTATTACAAAATAATGCTTTTAACAGGCAATTATTGATAGGCACCCGTCGCGGTCGTGCCGCGCCAACGGAGTTGTGTCCTTGTGTACAGTGTAGCGGGCCCAATTTTCGCCTGAATCAAAAAACCAAACAGATTTTAAATTTTCATGAAATTTTGTCCTAAATGAATTTAAAAAAATTATAAAAAAGTATAAAAATATAAATTCTGTGGGTCTTTGAAAAAAAAATTACGATTTTCACGAAAAAATTTCAACTTTTTAATGCAAAACAAATTGTTTATATATATATATATATATATATATATATATATATAAATTGACTTTTTATCAATATTTTTAGTTCATTTAGGACAAAATTTCATGAAAATTAAAAATCTATTTTGTTTTTTTGATTCAGGCGAAAATTGGGCCCGCTACACTGTACACAAGGACACAACTCCGCTGACGAGGCACGACGGGTGCCTATTAATAACTGCCTGTTAAAAGCATTTCGAAAATTTTTTTTATATTTCTTTAAATGCTCATTAAATTATCCTTGAAGTTTTGAAAAGATCAGCCTTTTTATTTGTATTCAGAAAAATCCTAAAAAATCACTTTCTTTTTTAAAGTTCTAAAGTAGGTTCCCCCCTTAAGTTTCTCAGTGAAGTTTGATGAAATCGGAACATTAGGAATATGTTTGCAGCCTTTGCAACTATCTAAATCTGTCTGTGCGTGTGTGAAAGTCATATCAACGAGTTTTCTGTCATGTTTTTCAAATCTATGATCTGCGGTGCTGCAAATTATCGGACGTACGGATCTCCGTAAGGGTCCAAACTCTTCTCGAACCCTTCCGGATTTCATGGCAAAATACCGTTCTTCGCGTCTCTCATCGGGCACGGACGAGATCGTGCGCCTCGCGCCTTTGCCGTGAGTGGAAATTGGTTCCTCTCCGTCTCCGGGTCTAGCAACTTTAATCTCGCGCCAAAATCGATGCGCTCTCCGCCGCCGCGTCGTCCCGACAGGACGGGTACATTGATTTACCTCGTGAGCGACAGGTTTATTACTCCAGCGCGTGTACGAGCGCACCCGCATGAATAAAACCCGAGTCGTACGACTCGCCGGGATTGATTCGGATATCCCGGCGCGGCTCCTCCCGCGAAGGTGGAATCGGGCGTCCCGCCGCGGAAACGCGCTCGTATAACTCTGCCCAGAGATCCCGAGATTGAATTCGTGCGTTTTTCCGACCCCTTTCTTGAGTCGCCCGTAAAATCCATAATGGTAACGTACACGTATGCCCAGACTGCTACCGTTCTCGTTTGCTTCTTTCGTGATTTTCTCCGCCACGAGAAAGCGGAACTAAACGTTCGAAGATATTCGCGACACCGTCGCAGTCGAGATAGGGATTCCTCTTCTGTAGGGAATCTCATCGGGAGTTGTTTAAATAATATTACGCGCAATTCGAAATAGTAATTGTAATATTGACATTGCTTGTGAAGCTGAAGCCACACTATACCCCAGAAAAATTATTTATAAACAATTTAAATCGAGAGATAGGCCAATGAAAATTATTTATGTATATTCTCTACGAAATATTATCAAGAGACGGTAGCGTCTCGCGCCAAGTTCACGCGCAACGAAATTGCGCCTGTGACTATATTTATGCGAGTCGCCGAGACAAGTAGAGCTCATATTTTCATATCTCAACAACAGCTTAACGGAATAAGTTTTAACTAATTTCAATCGATCGCTGGGATTTAAATTATAGAAGAAAAGTGCTTTTAATTTCCCTATCGTGCTCTATAAACGGAGATATCGTAACGCTAAGTTTAAACATGTAAATTTTAAGAAACGTCCACGTCGTCAGACAAATTTTCGTGACTATCCTACTATTGACATCAGGGAGCATTAAACGCCCCAAGCTGATAGAAGCGCTGCAGCTGATAGAAAATCTTTGCGACGTGGGTAAACTATTAGCTGCAACCCACTACAAGGAATCGTTAGCGAGAAGAGCTTTTATCTCTCCGGGAATAAGCAAGTCGTTACGTTTTACGCTGGATAATTCAAAGCCCGAGGTTTTTTTGTACGGCTCGGATCTTCAGGCCAAAATTAAGGAGGCTAAGTCTATGGACAGGATTAGCGATGACTTAAAAGTTAAAACGGCTCAAGGGCAGTCAGTCGAGAAGCCTCCAAGCAAGAATTTAAATTTCAAAGGCCCACCTGCGAAACAGAGGAATTTTTCGTCGGTGGGCAATCGTCAACAGATTCAATGGCGTCGCAGTTTTCAGTCCAGGAGTCAGGCGACCCCTCGAGGGAAAGAGAATCGAGAGCAATCGAACAAACGACCGCCGCGCCGTCATCGCGGGAAATTCAAGACGATTAAAGGCTGAGTGGAGCAAAATGACATTAGATCAGTTCATTTTGCAAACAATCGAGAGTTTCAAAATTCCGTTTACAGAGAATTTTTCTCTAAATTGCTCTCAGGTAGTGCCTCAATGGTCAGAGAGCGAAAAAGACTCTCTGAGAGTAGCTATTGATAAGTTGTTTAGAGATTGTGGCGGTTCCGGTCGTTGACTCCGGAGATCAATTCTTATCGCCGTATTTCCTTATAACCAAGCAGAATAGATAGCTCATATAGATTCATTTTAAACCTGAAACGTCTCAACGAGTTTGTAGCTACAGAGCATTTTAAAATGGAGGACTTGAGAACAGCCACAAAGTTATTATCATCGAATGATTGGATGGTCTCGATAGACTTAAAAGATGCATACCTTCTTGTTTCCTTACACGAAAAGAGTAGGCAATTCGTTCGTTTCAGGTTTGAAAACAAAACCTTTGAGTTTACTTGCTTGGTTGCTGGTTTATCTGTGAGCCCTTGCATCTTCACAAAGATCATGAAGCCGGTCTTAAATGTGCTCCGTTCGAAAGGTCTTATATCGATGATTTATTTGGTTGACTTCCTATGCATCGGAAGCAGTTACTCCGTATGCCAAGAAAACGTCAAATTTACTCTCAAATTGTTAAAATCTTTGAGGTTTGTAATCAATACAAAAAAGAGTAGCCTCATTCTAAGAACAAGGTGCAAGTATTTGGGTTTCGTCTTAGATTCGACCAGAATGGGTTTGGAACTAACCTTGGAAAAGAAAAAAAGTCTAATCGGCTTGATCGATGAATTTTTGTACACAAAGATGTGAAATTCGAGAATTGGCTAGGCTAATTGGATCTCTGGTTTCAGCCTGTTCGGCGGTAGCGTATAGTTGGGTCTACACAAAACATTTGGAAAAAGAAAAGTTTATAGCGCTGGTTATTAGCGGAAGCGACTACAATCAAGACATGTGCATTCCAGAGTATATCAGGTCGGATCTTTTTTGGTGGAAACACGCAATTCCCTCTGCATTTAATCCGATTAAGCAATCGCGTTATAAACTAACCATTTTTAGTGATGCGTCGACTACGGGCTGGGGCGCTTTTTGCAAGGGAATCAAAACCCATGGTTTGTGGTCAGAAGCGGAAAGGCGGTTGCACATTAATTTTTTAGAGCTTTTCGCTATTTTCCTAGCCCTCAAATGTTATCTTCAATTCGTTACTTATGGAGCGATCATTGATTTTTAATCTTTCTATGGATTTACTTTTGTCTCCGTGTAAGTCGATCCAACACCCCTTGGCTCGAAGCCTTTCTCTGGATGTAAGGAAATTGTCAGGACGGCGCTCAACAAGCAAAATATCAAAGAAGCTTCGATCGACATAATTTTGGCCTCATGGGCAAATTCGACCTTGAAGCGATATAACGTTCCACTAAAGAATTGGTGGAAATTTTGTACGGAAAAGGGTTACGACGTTTTCTCATTGAGTACAGAAAGAGTGTTGGAATTTCTGACAATCAGTTTTGAAGCTGGAGCTTCTTATGGATCGCTAAATTCGGCCAGAGCAGCGTTAGGCTTAGTGCTCCCAAAGGAGGTCACTAACGATGGGACTATTGCTCAATTCCTTAAGGGAGTTTTTAGGCTCAAACCGCTGAAGCCGAGATACTCGACAACTTGGAATGTCGATGTAGTTTTAAGTTATCTAGAAAAATAGTTGCCTTTGGAATTGTTATCACTTAAGCAATTATCTGAAAAGGTTTTAATGTTGTTGGCTTTGAGTACAGCCCACAGAATGCAAACTTTTTCGCTTATTAAAATTGACAATATCGCTATGCTTGACTCTAGAATAGAGATCGCGATTCCGGATCTCGTAAAGACTTCGAAACCAGGAAAGTTTTAACCTTTGCTGTTGCTACCCTTTTTTAAGGAGAGAAAAAAGTTGTGTACTGCCTCAGAGATTCTAAGATATTTAGAAGTTACCAAGGATCTCCGGGATAATATAAAATTTTTGTTTTTGACTCTCTGCAAGCCTGTGAAGGCAGCTTCGACACAGACTTTTTACTCTGAACAACTACGTTGTAATCTCAAAGAAATTATGAATCAAACGAACTTACCTGTAAGTGAAGTTTGATTGTAATTATATGAGGGGATTGTTCGAGATGATTAAACCCACCCTTTAATAGTTTCCTTTCCCTCCCCTAGTGCTTTTGGAACTCTAAAAGATATGAAGAAGGGGACGGCTTGTTTCTTCCAAGAGTCATCATTAGAACATGAATGAAACATCTCATAATGCTGTGTCTTTTATTCCATCTCCTGTGGTTTTTTACTTACGAGAAATAGAACCCTGTCGCGTCCATCTGGCGGCGGTGCCGCGTACTGGTCGCGGGTGAGCAGCACGTTGTCTTTTCGCTTTGTCGAATTTTGTGCTGTCTGGGTATAATACTTATTATAAATTAATACAATTGGAATAATTACAAATTTTTTGCAAAATTCATTTACTTAATAATACAAATAGTTCTATTAATAACGAATTTTAAATTAATATTAATGAAACCAAAAAAATTACGCAAATAATTTGGTTGCACTAAACAAATTTGTGAATTTTGCTCCGTCTATAATAAATTTGGTCGGCGCAAGTAAAATATTTTCTATTGCCAATCATAATGTGTGTACCAAATATTTTGGTTGCAGTTAAAAAAATAATTTTTTTAGTGTGTGATATAATTATTTTGTTAAAGAAAATTAAAGCTACTACTACTTGGGTTTTTTCGAGGTACAGTTTCGTACAATAGTTTTTTCTACGAGAAGCGCGTTTACTTGGCGCTTTTTTTACCTTTTTTTAAAAAGATAATTTTGCTAGGATATCATGCATTTTTGTAGTATTAAGCATCCTATAAACAGTACATTTTTTTTGCAATATATGATTGCAATCTAGCATGATTGTAAATCTTACTCAAACTGGTCGCAATCGAAAGCTTGTACTCACATTATATGATAAAAGTGTCGTTAGATTTTTGATTACGGCTTTAGTTTTTGATTAATTAAAAGACTTCACTAATTAAAAATTTACAATTAAAGTAAAAAATGTATAATTTTTCTATGTCTACGTATCCCAGGTCGCCGATGATGGAACCCAGGCAGTGCGCTCCGTAGTTTTTAGTGTCTAAGTGTTCTCTTTCTCGAATTCGATGTCTACGTGTCCCAGATCGGATTCAAAGTATTAATACATCTAGATACCGAAAACTACGGAGCGAACTACTTGGACCTCTTCATCGGCTATCTGGGACAGGTAGATATCGAATTCAAAATGTGTTGTAATATTAAAATCCGGATTATATTTATAGTTTTAGTATAAGGATAAGAGGACCAATAGAATGAGCAAATAGGATGTCAAACAAATAAAAAATGTGTATATTTAATAATGCGGAACAGTTCGATTTAACTGCGTCTTCTTCAGTCTCTAATAAAAACTCAATAAATCCAATATATATAATAAGAATTTAAGACATGTAAAAATACGTGTGAATAAACGTTGGAAAAACATGTAACATAAGAACAAAGGTCGTCGTTAAATAAAAGAAGTTAAAATAATTCAATACAATAAATAACGTGTGTCGGTAATATAAATGATTGTGTAAATGTCAAGTTATAAATGAGGTCCATAATTGATTGTTCGTTTCTTGGGCGTGAATTAATTAAGTCTTGAGTATATCTCATCAAATTGTTGTCTTGTTCAACTGTGTCTAGACACAAGTACAATTATTTATATTTAATTTTACTGACAATTACAAGTTGGCCCTAGTTCTTGATATCAAATCTTTTGTACGGGGTCGCGTGTACTTGGCGCCGTTTTTTTACCTTTTGTAAAAAGAAAATTTTGTATAATTTTGTAAAGATAATTTTACGATTTTATTATCACCGAAAATTGTGTGGATGACTGTCGTAATTTATTCCATTTTTAGCATTACATCACGCGCTTTAAATCTAAAGTTGGATTTTCGCTATGGGCAAATTTAGGTATAAATGCAATTTAATTTGCCTTCAACTTTATATCGATCTTCGTTCAGAAATGAAGGTATTCGTAAGCGTGACACCACACCTCGCAATGTGCGGGTCGACGAGGAATAAAACCGCGGGAAACTTCTCGCGTGCGGACGAGCAGGTTAATTTCGGTGGCGAATTTCATATTCGGTGCGTCACGGGCAAACGACTCTGCCAGTACCGTATCACCACAGTGTTCAAGAGGTGGCCCTGACAGTGACACGCGGTCGCGGGCGGAAAAGCGTAAAACCCGCGCGAAAATCCGCGCTTGATCGCGAGCGCGAGCGAGTACCGGGCGGCAATCACGTCGCCGCAGTTGAAATTGGCATTTTGATTGGGGACGAGACAAAAATTGCGGTCGCTCGAGGATACACGTCGCTGTTGAAACGCGTTCTTCAACGTCGACGTTTCGCTTCAAACGCAGAGATCTCCGTTTAGGCTACGCGACCCGCGCTGACTTCTACGCGCTTCAGCGCGTATCAAAAGCAGACGGTGCTTCGTATTCGAGAGCGCGGGACATCGCTGTGACACTGCGTGTGCGTCGTACGTTTTAGATCATTACACTTGAAAAAGCAATGAATTGATCGACGATGAGTTAAGAGAGATTCGTCTTGATTATACAACGAAATTCAGTTAACAAATCAAAGTAAATTATATTCGACAACAACTGGCCAAATTGATTAATTAGAAATATTCTTACTACGTTAGCGACCACGGGTTTTGGTTCATTTAACGAGCAGAATTTTAAATAATTTTTGATGCTTATAAGCATCTATAAGATCTTCCCTTCCCGAAAACTGTAAAGAAATTATTGCGAAAAATATTACCTCAGCCAGGATTTGAACCTGGACCTCCCTACACTCCGGGCGGGCGTCGTATTCAGTTATTTCTAAACGATACAATATGTACTTAATATATGATAATATATAAGAAAATGATTAAAATAATTTATACTAAGGTTTCTTCTCTTTTTTTGTTTGCCATTGTTATAGCTTCTTCTCATCCTAGATAATGCGAATTGTGTCTTCTGGACTTTTTTCTTACTTGGAAGCTTACGTGCAATATCGATATGTACTACGATTTGGAAAAGGACGCGCATTTACCAGCGGTCCCGCGAGACGCGATAACGAAGCGTCTGCTTTCGTCGAGAGCTGAGCTCCTCTTCGGGTTCGTTGATCGTTCGACTGCATCGACAATCGCGACTCTGGCATACGTATATTCGAGTATATTCGAGGTGAAACGGATCGCCCGGAGGCATTCTATCGGGACCCCGACGTCGACTCGTCGTCATCGTACGTCGTCGTTCGTGAACGTCGATTGCCCGTCGCGACGCACGTTGATTCGAGGCTCTTTCGGGGCTTTTCATCGCAACACTTTCGTCTAGGGCTCTTTGTGCGGTTTAAGGGGAACCTCGCGCAACCCAAGGCAATTCGCTCGAAGGTGGTTTCGAATTTCATCCCCCTCTACGTCTATGAAGCGCCCGGCTCGTCCCCAACCCAATCCGAAATCCGTTTCCTTCAGGAGAATCGAGGGCGCCGCTCAAAGGCGACCCGACCTTCATCGATTGCCGGCAAAAGTTGATCCGGGCTTTTCCTCCTTTGAAAGCGAGCGACACCCTGCCGCGATCGTCAACTGTATTGGGTAAACCAGAATGTTACTTCTGGCACAAGTCTTCTGCCTGCGATATTTGGAGAGCTCGAAGAATATATCAATGATTTAATATACGTTACGTCGAGGAGAAGGTTAAAATTATGGATTGAGAGGTGTAATTTTTATGAAATCGGATTGCGTTGCTATAAACTCGGTAATTATCTAGCGGTTTTTTATCGGAGCCTTGGTCGAGATTAATTAACACTATCGGCCGATATAGCGACTTTGCAAAATTATTTATAATCTCGCGTATTTAAACGATAACGACGATGAGAAAATATCTTGAAATGCAATTGCAAATGACGTCAAAAATGAGACTTTTTGTATTTCACAAACGAGGAAAGATCAGCTGGTTAACCAAGCTAACTGTCGGAGACAGAGGAATACCCTGCGAAATCGTAGCAACTCTTTAACGATCCCTGCGGAGCTTTAATTAATGGGACTGGCAATTATCCGCTATTTAAATGAGACCTTTCAGAAACGAGCATGTTTTATGCTCTGATTACAGCATAAAAGCCATGAGACTATAAAAATTTAAGAATCTTTTACCTCACTTTATTTTACGTTGAGATAATTGAAACATACTGTCGAGTAACTAACACTATTGACAACGTAATCATTTTATAATAATATAATTTATTCACGCACTGATAAAGTTTATAATTAAACTTTATCAGTGCGTAAAATAATTAAAAATTGATAAATATCTATTCATCAGTTATCAAAAAATTATTTTTAAAATAATGAATTTTGTCATATCAGATAATCATTAATGTATTATTTTATTATATGTTATATAGAGCATATTATTATTTTTCATTCTGTTTTATCCATTATATATTTTTAAAATGTTAACAGTATATATATATTTTTTAATTACAATATTATAAATATACTAATTCATTAATTTTTAATTATTAGTTAACAATTTTCTTTAATATTTTATAAATAATTTTTTTGGAACTTTTGTAATAATTATCTTTTTCTGTATTAAAGTTTTTGGGACTCATTATTTAGATTTGTTTACATAACTTCTACTTTATTTTTATACTATTATTTTCTCGAAAAGAATTAAAGTTTTCAAGATAAAACTTGTACAGTTTACAACGCACATAATTTTTTATCCGAATACAGTGCACATTAAACATTTGTGAGTTAAAAGATCCGGCTTTATATCAAGAATGAAAATTCTCGTCGGCGAAATAACCCTTCTAATCGTCAACGATGCCGCCCTTCGCGAGATATCCAGGATTCTGCACCCACTCTCCCCTTCTCGTCCTCGACAGTCTGTTACTACTACGTCCGGGTGCAAAGACGGAGAGACGCGGGAGCCTCATTTAAATAACAGATAATTGCTGGTCCTGTTAATTGAAGCGCCGCGGGGATCGCCGGGGCAGAAGAGTTACCCAAGATTTCGCGCGCCGTCCTTCCGCCCCCATCGCGCTGTTCTCCACCTCCACCCTCGTCGCCGTTGTCGTCGCCGTCGCCGTCGTGTCTTTCGTTGCGCGCTCGAGTTAGTTAATGCGGGGCTCGTTTTACGACGACGAGTGTATATGCTTTTGTCGTCAGCTGCGACGCGTCTCGGCACTCATTACGCCGCCTCGACTTCGCCTCAAAGCACCGTCGTCGCCAACCGTGCCACGATCGAGAAGCCCGCGGATGCAATAACAACGCAGACCGACTTACGCCGTTGTTGCACGACAGTTTTTCGAAATCTTCGTATTCTCGGCCAGCTGTTGCGCATGATTCCACTTTCTATGATTTTATAGAAGAATATAGAACACACTTCTATACAACAAATCCGATAACAGTAATATAAAATTAATATAAAAAATGTATTATTAATATAGAATTAATAAAGAGATAATATATTTGTATGCAATATTATTAATACATGTGTATTTTGCAAAATACGAGGGACGTAACACGATTTTATTATATTAGAGGATTACATTCCTTTTTTTTTGCCATCTCAAATGTGAATAAAATAAGATTATTTGATAAATCTTTATTGCGCAATTTAATAACTGTACACGGAGAGAATTTTTCGTTATATTTTGCCGCAAAATTCACTACAAATTTTACTATGTTTGGTAATAAGCTTGGAACAACTTGGCAATCTATCAAATATTATTGGTAACGAAAGGAATTTCTGAAATATGGAAAAAAACATTTTATAAACAACATAATAAAAATTACCAAGCAGATTGTAACACCCGACACGAAAAAAACCGAGAATCATCGGACTTAGCCAATAAATTACCATGCTGCATGGTAAAATTATCATGAGCGACTAAATCAGATTGAAAATATTATGCTGTATTGTAAAATTTATAATAAGATATTTTACATGTTTACCACTACTTGGCATCTATTCAATTTAAAACAATAAAGAATTATAAGATTTTAACATATTTTAAAATTATGGAAATTTAACTATGTATTTTAGTAAAATTAATCAAATATATTTTATATTTTATTGTGGTAGATATTAATCAGAGAAAATTGCATAAAAATCTTTGAAATACCATGTTGTCCCATGACTACCATGAATTTCAGGGTAAATTGAAAGCTAACTTTACTTTTCTAAAGAAATAACGGAAAGAGCATTGCTGATTATAACATTAATAAACACTGTGATGCATACGGTTGAATTGAAGAAATAGAGGGAGAAATGGTCTCTTTTTTTTTGTCGGTGTCCTTGCTACCCTTTTACCAATCGTCACCGTCAGCCTCATCGTTGACGTTCTTGGATCCTTCATCTCAAGCCACCACCTTCGTGAACCATCCTTGTTCATCCTCCCTTCTACTTTCCTCTTATCCGTAGATCCCGAAGAGGGTTGACAGCATAAGCCTTGATCTGGCAAGCCCGGTTCCGACAGCAGTTCCCAAACGTATGAATTTTTAATAAAATCACCTACGCCAGACACCGAGTGTTCTCTATCCCCCCCTCCCACTCTCTCTCTATTTCGACTAATATAGAACTCTGACAGCCCTAACTGGGGGATGATAATTCACTCTTTCACGAGAATCGATTGCACAGCCTTGCTACGGTTAGCGATTTTTATCGTGCTCGATAACTCGGCCGCGATATCGAATCTCGATGAATTCGCGGATGCCATTTTTCACGCTTTCACGTCTAATTGATGGCGTATTTGTTCTGACTGGATGATTATTATTTACATTAATCGTTAACATCATTAGTAACGGAAGCAGCAGACAGGTTTGATTCAGGATTTTGGGTGACTGCATTTTAATTATTATTTGCAGCTGCAAATGTTTATAAACAAATATTTCAGAAGCGGAACAGATGCTACTAAAATCAAGAGATTTTTTAATATACGGTATAGGACATCACATACACGGAGAAAAAAAATTTGTTAACTTGACTAAATCTTTCAACTAAATAAAATTAACAAGTTAACAAAATCAAGTTAACAAATTTTTTCCGTGTAGGCTACTGTTATTAATTTAAAAATGTTATTAATTAAAAAATATGCTTTTCCATTGTTTATTAAAAGTATTGATTTCACTATTATTCGTATTATTCATCGAATTGCTTGAATGATGCCAATAAATGGAAACGGCTATAGAAATGTTCCTTCCTTCAAGATATCCCAAAAAATTGCGAGGTTTTAGTGCAGTTTTTTCCGGATAATATCTTGCATCGAGAATTCATATTAGGACATTGTAATAATTCAGTCTTGCCTAAATCGCCTTCTTTCCGTTTGCAACGACCCTCGTCCAGGAGAGTTCGTTGATTCCGCTACAATGCGACATTATTGCTGACGTTACGTTATCGCAGTCAGACATCTGTCTGACTATACGCTCTCGCGAGATTCTTACTGCACCGATTTTTATTTGCCCACGTCAAATTGCTGCCAAGCGCATTTTGTTTTTTTTAATAATTTGCAGATTGTCAAAGCAGATGCTGCAATTTTAGTATCCAGAAATATATTTATCCAGATTTAGTTTGAAATGCACCATTCAAAATTTACATTTAAAAATTAATCTTGTAATTTTAACTGCTTGCTCTGTTTAATTTAATTAATGACAATCTTGAATTTTGTCAACGTACCTTACGTATTATTATTTACGAAAATAATTTAACCGTTGAAAAGCTGAAGGCAATTAGAGAAATAAGACTGTCGGATTTAATAAATCAGATTTGTTGAGAATTTTGGAATCTGAAGATTTTCCTTTGAAGGATTAGAAATTCAAGACTTACTTTACGATGCATACTATCATATTGTCGCAATACCTTATTCATTAAGCGGATTTTATTAAGAATAGCGTGCTTACAAATGTTCCCGTATTGAGAGAGAGAACATAGCTTATATAAAATATAGCATTTCGCCTCGTATTTCGTACAATTATACGAATAATTCAATGTTTACATGCAAAACGATTGCAAATATGTTTCTTGTATCAGGTTTCATCGCGTAGCGATTTATTTGAAAGTGTAATTTACGGTGTTTGAAGTGCAATGAGATGTATCGCTCAAGATTGCATTTGAATTCACTTTGATATCGACACGTTGGCTCCTTCAATGGTCGAGTCCGATACATCACGTCATGTCGCGTTGTAATTAAATTGCGATGCATTTGCAATTGTAATGCAATAATGTGCAGCAACAATCAGCACGCTATAACACCCGACGACGTATCGCGACGTTGCATTTCCCTTCCAGAATTGATATCGTTCATGTTTGGACGGCAGCGCGGTGTACATTGCTTCTATTATCATAATCGTGGCTAAGTTATAAACAAACAAATACGTTATTTAGATCGCGTTACAGAGCGCATTTCATCCCGCGCGATTTCAGGAAACGCAATTACATTTTCATCATTACATTTAATTACAATTTCGTTACATAATTAGATTTGTTTAATGTTGTTTAATTACAAACCCGTTTAATTATACGCTGTTGGAAAATTTTATCATCATTCGTCATTGTAATGGTATTTGGATGTTTACTTTGTTTAACGTTTTCAGCTATGTATACTACATAATAATAATATGACTTGACTTAATAATATGTATACTACATATTTCGACTTCGATTTAAAATCTTCCTTAGCGTGGGTTTAGAAAGTTCTAAACAAAATTTAACAAATGGAACTCAAAATAAAATAATGTTTAATGCACTTCAGATTACTAGAACAGCATATTTCTGTTATATGTCATTATGCTCTTCATTCTGAATTTTAAAATTTGTCTCATTATAAGGCTTCCATGTCAAACTTTCGCTGAGGACAAATTATCTTTAAATATGTCAAATAATGTGCAACAGAAGTTTCGCATTGAAACTGCAATATTCCGTATATTCCGGCAATTTTGGATAATAAAATTCTCGTCGCGCAGGTTTACGTAAATACAAATAGCAAGATAAAAAAATCTAGTAAATCCATGAAACAAGAGAGGAGATACGTGTGCGAAATATAAAATATCGTTTCTCGTACGGCAGATCGATTCTGACAACCGAGACGGCAAGAAATATCGCGCCGGTATTTACGTATCGGGAGGTTAAACGGCGCGCATCGTCGAGTTTATTTCGAGGGCGAGAAATCGATCTTATATGTGCGCGCGATATTCCTTAACTTTCCGAAACGGCCGTCGCGGTTTCCCTTTTTTCTCCCGCAAGGAGGACGAACTAGGAAGACGGCGAAGAAAAAGGATTACAGCAGGAAGAGGGAAAGGAGGATGGGCAAAGCAAAGTTTTGCAGCGAACTCGCTCTCGTCGACGATTCATGGACTCAGCGCGATCTCATCTTAAAGATTACATCGAGCGGACTATAACGAACCGGCCCTTTTTTTCTCGTTGGGACTGGTTCAATTCCCTGCCCTACCCTTTATGATATCGCTTTTCCCGCCATCCCCAGTCTCCATCCCGTCTGTCTGCAGAAGGCCGAGGGGGGAAAGTTCGAACTGCTCTTTGATGACGATGCGTCGCCAAGTCGCCGCGGTGCAGCTTTATTTTATGGGCATCTCGTGATGTAGATATTGATTGAGATTTCTCATCCTCAAATGCCGGTAAAGGAGGGGAATGTCGGAGAAAAGAGAGATCTCTCACTTCTATCGCTTCGTTATTTCGAAATCTCTTGACTCGGTTCGACGTAATTCTTTTCTCATAGAAAATTAGCTTTTATAAGTATGTTTTTGCTTTTACATACATCGAGTTTGATTTTATTAATTCAAATACATGAAGAAATTCGAACGTTATAAATTGCAACTTAAAAATCTAAGAACAATAAGAGATAAACAAATGTCTCTTGAAATGTTGAAATTTAAACAATAGGTATAACATAAAAGCATTCTACATGGAAGAAAGATAACAATAACATAATTGTTATCAATATTTCATGAAAAATGTCATTGCCAAAATATGAAATGTAAAAATTATTTAAGTTATGAGGACAAAAGACATTATTTTGTATTCGATAAAGTTTGTTGATCGTAAATTGGCGTGACACAGTTACGTCCTAATTAGTTCATACACGTGCATCGATTGCACGTTGTGCCTACCATTAGTCATCAATCACCAGCCAAGTAAAACGAAAACGAATTAACCATTAATCACCATTTACTGAGGTTCCCATAAAGCGTGAAAATCTCGAGGATCGATTTCTCGCGAATGGCAAAGTGTGACGAAACGAAATAACATACGAGCGATAGAAAAAGCGACATGTCAATGGGAATAGAGAACGAAAAGCAACGGCGAACAGAAAGGAAGGAACACGTATTGTTAAAAACGTGGGCATATGGCGTCGAAATGAGCCACTGGGGAGGGATTCTCGAAAAGAGCGAGCAGAGTTTGTCGTGCGCATCCGTGTTTACTGATTCACCCCTCCGTGTGACGTTTGTTCATTGTGCATCACGCGTTGCACTCTTGCCGCCCTTAATACACTCGTTGAGACGCAAGGACCGCCTCGATGTTTTGAGCGATTGAGGGCAAAGACAGGTTGACAGACTCCGCGAGTAACTCGAGGGATAGTCTCATCCCAAGACCGTAATAATCATTGCTTTTCTATATAAAATGATTTATCTAATGTTATTTAGTTCTCAGAGACAGAAAAGAAATTAAAGATTGTGCCAGAATTATCGTTTTGCTTGCTGACATCTCTTCAATATTTTTGACTTTATTTCATGCCTTATAACGGAATTCATAAATGTACACGGAAAGAATGGTTTTGCTGAAGTATCTAAAAGTTTGGCCAGATACAGATCTGAAAATAATTTTGTTGGACCACCAAAATAATTATGTAGGACGCTCAAGATAATTGCTAGAATATCAAAACTTTTTGCAGCATTATCATTATGCTTAAGCGTCCTATTTAGTTACTTTTGATGGACTAACAAAGTTATTTTCAAATCTATATCTGGCCAAATTTTTAGATACTTCAGCAAAATCGTTCTTTCCGTGTATTTTCTCTGTTAATTCTCTAATTTATTCTCTAATGTATTCTCTAATGTATTCTCTCCGCGTAATTCTCTAATTTAAAATAATATTATGCATTTTAAAAATGGTTACTTTTATTGAAATTATTTCAGCTGGTGGAAGAATAAAGATAAAATTTAAGTTTCCATATGTATCCCTTGAATCGAAACAATAAAATCGACGGTGTTTTTGGTTGTTTGGAACGTCGGATATCAATTATTGTGTACTGGAATATATCCGATGTGGCTAAATAAATATTTCATTCGGCAAACGTGATAATCGCTCGCTTTTTCGCGAATCGAACGTCAATGCGTGGCGCATTAATACGTTTTATTATCGCGCGTCCTGACAAAAGATGCACTCGCGTCAAGCCGACGCCACCCTATAGGTGGTGATGGTTGTGTACGTTAAATGCACATCCTGGAACAAATTCATCCACAAAAGGCTCATTAACGCCCTTGCATTTAACCCGGTACGAAGCAGAAAATTTATTTACATTAACTCTTTCATGCAGGATGACCTCGTATTATTCTGCGAATTAATAGAGAGAAATGTATCATAAAAAAAACAATAATTAAATACAAAATATTCTTATACTACTGAAAATATACGTAAATATATTAAATACACAAAATAGATACATTTGTTGATAACGGATAATGTTCATCGTTGAAAGTTTAAATATTTTTCCAAATGGGCATACTATGCTGTATTTTATGAGATGAAATTTTCGAATAGTGATTTACTCGACAGCAAGATATTCGTAAGTATACGTCCGTCAAAAGCGTGCACCTTCCCTAATTATCTGTTAAATAAAAATTGTGAGATTTCATTTCCATTCTATGTAATTTCCGTTCTGCACAGCCAATTAAAAAACTAAAAGGTACTTATTAATATCCGGAATGCCCGTCTATATAATTTCTTTCTTTTTCCGGTCAGATACGCGTTTGAATCTTCCAATATTAATTATAAAAATATTTCTGATTGTATCTCGATTGTGACGTGAAACCAAAGCTTCGAGATATCGCAGTCAAGAATAAAAAAGATTATTTTAGTATGAAATATGCTTAAACAAAACAATATCAATTTAAAAATATCTAGAATTAATAAGATACAATTTTAGATGTAATCTTTTAAATGTAATAAATTATATATTTTTTCTATGTGAAATCGGCATGCTAAGATTTGTAAAGGCTTTTTTACTCTAACAAAACGGTCATCAATTAACCTTTTGTTTCGTTGAGCGATAGCCGCTATTTCCTAGTGAGTGCTTGTTTGCGGAAATAGGTACCTAATTACCATCTCGCCCGGTAATTGCCAATCGCGGAAGGGACGGGAAATGAAGTTAAAGTGGACTTTTACGTAGCGGATAGATCCGCCCCGCGATTGACCAATGGGCAAAAGACTTTTATAGGAACTACATTTTTTCTGGTATATTCCAGCTTGCAAGGATTTAACCTTTAACCTTTACTAACTTTAACTTTTTGTTGTTCCATGTCGAATTGAATTCGATATAATACTTTGTGATAGTCTTTCGTATAATTCTTCAAGCACTCAAGTATGTGACTATATAACAGTAAATCGTATTTTTGGAAACTTTATCAATTTTTTCAAATAGTAAAAATCCTTTAATTCGTATTTGACTCACCAGATTAAATTGAAGGTTGAAATACTTGATCTTCATTTGAGAAGTAATTTGGGGGGACTACAAATAATTAAATCCCTTCGTTAATATTTCCGTAACGCAAAGACGTGTAAGAGCTTCTCAATAGCTTCCTATATAAGAACTTGAATATAAATTAAATAATATTATAAACATTTAAGATTAAAGTTAATGTTTAATACTACAGATTTGTTCATTAGGAATAACGCGTTTAACTCTAGCATAAAAACGATCTTTTAGGTTTATCATAAAGTTTTTTTTATTATTTTTATTAACAACAACTTTATTAACTGAAACAATTGATGCATACGTTAAACAAGAACTGTTTGTAATCAAAACATACAGACATGCATCTAATTAATTTTGAAATATGCAGTGTACACAACACTGTCAACTTCTTTCACATCCATCATTTCTTAAGGAGATTCGCAAGGAATCCGCGTTTGCGTTAACTGGCCGTGCTCATTTTCCTCGCGAAGCATCTAATTAACGACGTCACGAAACAAGTGTGCATAATCAACGCCTTGAGAGTGTTACTCGTCGAGCGCGTAATCCTCTCGTGAATGGCCGTTTACGCCGCGCGCGTACGTGCAATTAGCGAGCGTATTTAAATGGAACATAGCAATGCAACTCTCGAGAAGCCTCGTCATCCTTTCGGCTTTTGTTATATCCAACGGCGAACTCGCGCTACGAGCGTGCATTCGTTTAGATGGTGTTTGTCTAGAATAATCATCTTTCAACACCGCGAAGTTATTGACAACTTGGTAGTTTCCTAGCTTTCCTTTGTAAAGTTTCCTCTTTTGAAATACCGATATCGTAGAACATCCTGTAAAAAACGACGTAGTCTACACCTCGTCTTCTAAAATCGAAAATCGATCATGTTTAAAGTAGGAGCGATTTGGAAGGTCGTCTCTCCCGTCGAAAATTCTGAAGCAATAATTTCCCCCGATAGATTTTGAAAAACCATTAATATAAAAGTCAGTAAAAGCGAATGCTGAATTAAAAATGCGATTTGCTTTCCAGCCTCATTCAGCCGTCGTTACCAGAGTAAAAATAAAATCCGCGGTGACTAATCGAGGAGAGACCGCACGGCAAATTGCACCGGGACGTGACTTCGTCCTTCCGTTTGCTGGCCGTCAGCATTCAGTTCGGTTATACAAGGAGACCAGTGCGCCTGTGGTATCAAAGGAATTGTAAAATAGGCCAAGAACCGTCTCATATATATACGTACGAGTTTTCCCCGCTACGCGTCGATACGCGCGCGAGGCTCGATGTATTATTCATATAGGACTGCGCTCGCGGGGCCGTACTCCTTTCTCGTCTCCCTCTGATCAGGAATGGATCATCCATCGGGTGCAGTCGGCACGCTCATGAAAAGTGTCCGGAATATCCAAAAAAATGTGGTTTTTCCTTGGAAATAAGAAAATACGAAGAATTAATCTTGTAGCTACTGGACAGATATATATGTCGATTATAATTGCAAGGACATAGCTTCTCTTCGCTTTATAATAAAATTCTATTTAATTTACATTTCATGTAAGGCACAACTTGTTATAATTACAGTCTTGTTGTAACTACTGTTTAATAATCTTCTGAGTATAAATTTAATTTATCGAGATCTGTATTTTTTGTCGGCATGTATGCGTACTGCAATAAAATCTTGTTCTTTAATATTTTATATAAATATTTTTATATTAATATTTTATATAAAGCAAATAAATTTCTCTGTTGATCAATTCTTCGTTTATAAAACCAATTTGGGCTCGCGAACAACTTTACAACCTGGTCCTTGGCCTTTCCAACTCCTCTTGCCGGTTTTAACGAGGACTCACCTCGAGAATCGCGCAAGCGAAGCGCTAAGTGACGGTCACTTTTTCGAAAAAAAAGTCCGAATCGGGTCCCTTGATTATTTGCAGCCGGCGCGTAATGACGCGAGAAGAAGGTCGAATAATTAATCTCGAGAGGAGGGAAAGGACGACAGGATAAGGAGAATGATAGGGGAGAAAGGCTGCAGATAGAGGGAGGGATGACACGACGGAAGGAAAAAAAGCGAGGAATCCGCTCTTCTCCGATCTCTTTCTCGTTTTCTCTTTCTTCCTCCGGAAAGTTACATTTCCGTTGAGAGAGCCGTCGACAGAAGAGTAGAGGTGAAGGAAAAGACGAGGGGTATTGACAATCCTTTAGTCGGTACTTAGCAGCACTTTTTCCTCCTTTACGAACACCGTTCGCCGTCCTGGCGCCGTCTTCGGTTCGCTGATACGAGCGAGAATATATCTGCTGTATCGAAGCCAATAGATCGATAAGATTGTAGTCGATATAAATATGATGCAGAAGTTCTATAAATAACACTAAAAATTGCAAAAATATTATTAAACACAAATTCACAGAATACATCTTGTATTTAGATTTTTCTTTGATAATAGCTTAAAAATATTCAATTTATTTAGTTCCTACACAAAATTTTAATATGAAATGTCTAGAATCGATTGGATGTTATTTTAACTGCATTTTTTCTAAAAAATGTTAAGTTTATATATGTTTACTGTTTGACTATAAAATTATTTTTCGAAGTTAAGATTTTACGGTTTTGTCGTAAATTCGCTTCTTTGCGAGTTGATCCGCCAAGATTGCAAAATAAAGATTTAATCGGTTGCGGGAAAAGAGCGAGTGGTCTTTGAGGAGCAATTGCTCACGGCGGCAACTCGATTCGCTTAGGATGGACCCACAGTTTGCGAGAGCGATCGATGCAAACGAGCCACCAATCGAGCTGCGGATAGAAAAGATGCAATAAAGGAAGCGGCAGCCAACAGAGAAGCGGAGGCACGCGCGTCCTGCAGGAACAGGACCACGCTGATCCAAGTAGATGTCCTCTTCCCCTTTGTTAAACAGTCGATACTCCCTAGAGATTTGCTTGATCAAGTGCAGCTCTAGCGTAGGGATTTGCTGAGCGTGTACCGGAACGCATGGTCCCTTTTACGCCCCCGGAGAACAGTGTGACGAATCGTTAAGAAGTCCCATCCTCGTTCTTTCTTCCCTGCTCGATTACAGGCTCTCCAATCAGTGTCAAATACATGTCGAACTCTGCTACAGCATTAATTTGATGTACTAACAGTTGCTTTATTGTTTTGGGTAACGATTGAAATGTACTATTTGATAGCAAAATAGAGTTATTAATGTTATTATCGATATCGTAATATTGAAAATAAGGCGTAATTTGTTAAGGAAGTATCCTTTTAATAGTGATACAAATAATATTCATATTTTTAAGAATTTGTTTTGTACAATTGAAAACAATATTCAATTTTGTAATAATGTATTATTTAATATTACTTTATAGTAAACATTTTATCAAAAAGATATGTATGTATTTTTATATAAATGCTATTTATTTTTTAAATGAAACAAAGAATAAAAATTTTTACTGTTATTGTAAATAATATTTTTTTATAAAAAGCTTTTATATAAATCTTTAATATTTTTTAAATATAGAGCAATGTTATAGCCGTGTAATATCGCAATAGAGAAAAATAAATTTTAATTATTGTAAACTTTTAATCCATTTGTGGGATGTATTAATTGCGTTCTTCAATCGAATGTAAAAAACTAAAAATCGTTTAACTTTGTCACAATTATATAACTTCACGGCATGAGGTTGCCGGATTATCAACGTGTTCAATACGTTCCTCGCGCGAGTATCCCTCGCTGGCTGTAAGGCAGAATAGGAAATAGAAAGAAGGGCCGCGATGCACAGTATCGACAGCAAGCCCCCCCTTTTCAGGAATTCTTCTGAAGGCCTATTGGGAGAGCTTCCTCTATCTATCGCGCTGATCCAGAAGGGCATCGAAAGGGATCTTCTCCTTGCCATATCCGTGATCCTACATGAGTAAATATAACCGAATTATGGCATAAATCAAGTTTTTACTTTCATCCCACGGTACGCGAACAATTCAGCCTGTATAGTTTTAGGATATAGAATATAAAACAAAAAAAATGTATGAGAGATAAGGATTCAACAAAAAAATTTATTAAAGTTTTTTTGGCATTTAATAATCTCTTTAAAATGAAAGAAATTTCCTTATATATTTCTTAAAATAAATTTTGCATTGAAAAGAATTGGTTTAAATTAAAATGACAAATTTATCTTAATATTTACAGCTTCTTCTGTTTTTATATATCTATATTTTTAATATTTAAAATGTAGAAAGATGAAGAATATCTTCTTGTATTTTGAAGAGAAAAAGAGGTTCAGTCTCGACATTCTGAACAATTCCTTTTAACTCCTTTTAACTTCCTACCTTTATAGAGAGATAATTCGTTAACCGCTGATTTTCTAAGAAAAGTATGATACTTTTGGATTAACAAGTAGACCATTTTGAAATATACTTCAGACTTCCATGTCTTATTTTTCATTCACAAGATAGGACCGTTTACAACATTATAACCTTTAATATTTTAAATCGTCTGACGGGGCAGGCGAGATGTATGTTTGTTGCAAACTCCCGGAAAAATTATGGCGCAAATATCCATGATGTATTATCCGCATCTGCGTGGCAGTCGACTGCTGTATTCATAGCGGATGGCGGCTTTATAGTAGCAAACAACTAGAGTATGCCAGAACTGTCTCAGCTGCGCGGTAATAGACTGCTATCATGACCTGGTTTAGAATGATAGTTCCGAAACTCTCTCTTGTCAAGCTTATCGCGGTGGCCAAGGAGGATTATACTTGGCTCCTCTCCGATAATTCTGACATTCATTCTACTTAGAACTGTTTTCCGTTCTCCTCGCGAAGTTCCTCGCGCCGTCGGGTATTTTGCGAAAACAATCGCGAAATAACAAAGCAGCAGAACGTCCGGTGTATGTAAATGAGAGCAATGTTGAAGCCATGTAACATCGCGATAGAAAAATGTGCCGGCGCGCGGCGTATCGAAATACGAAAGGGTATTGTAAAAAACGAGAAAACAGATAATTAACAGAATAATAGTATTTATTGAACTGCAAGAACGAAATCTCGCAATAACGAGATACAAACATATTGAAATCGCACATTAATATGTACTACAATGTAAGCGAACTTCGAGATCCCCCAATCCGGTATGAATTACAATAAAAATATTTCAATATGCCGATATCGAACATTACATGCACACACATCTACAATGTTATAAATCTCATTAATAGATAGAGTTTAATATGTAGATTGATTAAAATTGCATTAAAATTTTAAAATTATTACAACATTTCAACTTTAATACATAAAGATTGTAAGATAAAAAATTAACGTAATGAGTATTCATTAATTTAAAGTATAACATGACAAGCTTTATGAAAACAAATTGCCAATTTGTTAATAAAAAAATTACATAAAAGTGATAAAATCTTTTTAAGTTTTACAGTAGCTGCACACACTTTAAATATATAAAAATCTCAATACGATGAAAGCTTAGTATGATAATAAATTTCCGATATTCTAAAACTTCTAAGATATTGACATAATGTAATTTACTGAGACTTACAAGTATCGAAGTTCTAAACTGATAAAATCCCGAGATGCCAAGATAATCAAATATCAATAACAGCAACCTATGAAAGGACCGGTCGATAACATCGCTAACACTTCGGAAGCATTGATCTCACAGAACGGAACCTGGGAAGGAGCTTCTATCGCTTATATTCCAAGGTGATTCAGAGAGGGATGCTTTTTCCATTCGCTTCCACCTTTCACATGTATCCCTTCTGATCTGCGTAGAGGGCGGCGAAGACGGACTTCGCGGGATCGCCCGCGGTAGATTTATTCGCCATTGCTCCTTGCACAGTTCTTACGAGGTGCGTACCTCTTCGGGGTCCCGAGAAATAAGAGCGGGAATTGTAGGAGAGAAGATCGACATCCATCACCCGGTTAACCGGAGATAAGAGGAGCCGTTGGATGAGCTATAGGCGGCGTGCGATCCTCCACTTAGGAAAATACAATTGGATGGTCGAAATAAATTTTCGTGGCCGTTTGTGAGCCTCCCCCCCTCTCTCTCTCTCTCTAACGTCGCTCCTTTTCACAGTATTTGTTTTCCGAAGTTGGAAACGACGATGTCGGTATATCACTGGAGTTCGCTCGGAGTTCGATTCGGCGGAAGTGGAAAGATAAAAATACTCGATAAACTAAGGAAACGAGCTCTCGCACGGACGTTGCCGAAAGCGAGAACGATCGTCAATTACGGTAAACTACGAACGATGTGCCAAAGAGATTGCCTCTTGCCATTGATGATGAATCTATCATATGTATGACTTAACCCTAGTCTACAATATATACTTTAAGCTCTAAGCCTTAAGAAACTGACTAATCACAGTCGAGTATTCTTCTCACACTTGATTGTGATTGGTCAATTTCTGAAGGCTTAGAGCTTAAAGTATATATTGTAGACTAGGGGTTAGAGAAGTGTCCATTTATAGATTTCCACAATGTGAAGAAGAATAAACAACCTCTTAAACTTTTTATGATATCTGGTCAAGTAATTGTAAAACACTCCGAATAGTTAACTGTTAAAGAACTCTTTATCTTTCCATGTAGCAACTCTCCAAAAATACTCTCTTAATAAAATTATCCCTCTAAATCGAAACGGAGGTTCATGTTTTCCATGAAATCCGCTTCAACTCAATCGTCAAACAAAACCGCTTATGTTCAGCATCGATCGCATTTGCCGGTTCCTGGGAGGAAAATCTCTCGCTGAGGATCTCCGAGAGCGAGTCAACGAGAAGGACACGGATCGCAGAACGAGCGAACAACAGCAACGAGAGAGAGTCAGGAAAGAGGAGAATCAGGCTCTCGGGCCGAATCAGCGTTTATCGCCCCAACAAGCCGGCTTTTAATGGGCCGCTCGAAAACTGGGCGAAATAATCCGCGGCCCCTCCGGCCGGTGGGGATGTCGGCCGAGGGTTTAGGGAAGGCAACGAGCCAGAGGGGCGACTGCGAACCCTCCGAAGCCGACGACAATACCTTACGGTTCGGCGCACTCTCGGCTTCGGGATCGGCGGGCTCGAATCCGAACAGCGGCTCGATGTCGCGTTCTCTGTTTAAACTAGACACGTGGCCCCGTTTACGCGGTTCGAAGGGTGATGCAGGCGGTTCGTTTGTGTGCGCGCCGGCCTTTGAAAACCAAAATCAAATACATTATTCCGGGCTCGATCGGCGCCCGCGGGATCCTCCTATTGTTGGCCGCTGTCAGCCTGGAAGAGATCGCGCGACTTTATTGGCCGGCTAACAATCGCTACTGTCATCGTCGTCCTACAGCTAACGCTTTCCTAATTAAGTGTCTTGCGGAGACGCACCGAATCTATACACGTGATTCGGACGGGGATTAATTCCATTTGAGACGCTGGCGCGTTAATCCTCATTAATTTCCCGAATAAAGAGACACGGTTTCGTCATGACTGGACCCGACAAAAATAAGTAAAATACAAGATAATGTAGTTGTTGTTAATAATTAACAGTGAAGTTAAAATATTTATTATTGATATATTGCAATATATAAACGAAAAATATGTATTTATTTGAAATTGCAATCTAGTTTCCCCAATAATTGGTGCATTACACTACTAAATCATATGATAAATACAAGATGTTTAAAAATTTATTAGCAATATTAATTTTGTCGTATCTATTGTATGCATATTTAAACAATAATCTGTAATGGGTTAATAGAATTTTAATTGCCTTGTCAAATTTACTCGAATTCTGCGTTGATCATAATGCCACAAGCACATTTTTCATTCGATTATTATGCTATTACGAATTCAGCAATAGGAATATACAAATTAATTATATTATAACCAAACGTTATTATTATATTGAACTCTGTTATCATGAAAGCAGCAATATTTAAACTGAGGCAACGTTTACTTTAAACAAATACCATATAAATGTTACTACAATTAAGAATTTTAATATAATGCTGAAATACAATACTAATAAAATAAAAATTTCTATAAATATTTTTTTATAAACAATTCCATGATATATATAAGATAATTTTCATCAAGTATAATAAATGGCTTTAAAAATGGTTTGATTTCCACTAAAACCGTTTGCATAATGAACAATATTCTACACAGAAAAAAAAGAATTTCTTGATTTGAAAATATCTTTAGTTTTAACGTGGAAATCTTGAAATGAGATTATATTGCATTAAACGGAGAAAACTTGCTTAAATAAAGCCATTTTATATAGTTCAACCAAGAAAAATATATTATTATTATTTAAGAATAATTTTCTCAAATGGAAAGGCAAAACTGTTGGATAGAAAATAACATATCTTCAAATCGAAGATTATAATTTTCTTTTTACTTTATTGTTACGATAATTATATTGTATTCTTTAGATGACAATTATAATATTGAAGTAAGACCGTAATAATGTTGAAATTTAAGATTATTAAATTCTTATAAGAAGATTATAGATTGTTGCGTATATACGAAACAATGAACGCGTTAATTTAAGTATATAAGTTTTGATTTGACTCTTCTTTTTTTTTTGTGTACCAATCCATTGAATTACTAGGAAATAATATGTTGTTATACATATATATCCTTCTTGCTTAATATGATAGCGGGATCGATTCCAGCCGCCGCGGCGGGGAATTACACGTACATCTAATACGTAGACAGTACGTAACATCGAGCAGGCATTCCATCGCGAGTCCATTATCATATGGCGGAGTTGGCAATCCTCCCACGTTGCTCTGCAGCTGAATTGCGAGGTCGGCTTCTCGGCCGCCGCCGCCGCGGCAAGATACGACTCTCGCTCTCGCCGCCCCGGGTAACGCACAAAAAGACACTCTGAATGGAAACTTCGCGGCATTAGGGGACAATTGGGCCCTCCGTCGTCACGTTATTATTCCCGCCACCGCCGCGAAGGCCGGAGCACTCCTGAAATTGCTAGAATTTATGGACTCAGCCGGAGAGCGAGAGATGAGCAGAACGAGCGAGCGAGCTCGGTGAACTTTTCTTCTTTCGGACGACGCTTATGGCCCTCTTTTTCGACGACCCGACGAATCCGCGTCATCTTCCCGGTCTTGCTTTAACCGCGAAGACGAATGATCGCTGTTCACGAGGCAACGATCGCGTCGAGAAAATGGTGGACCAGCCCATTCTCGCCGCTGCATTCACGGAATTTAATGAGAAATTATAAGATTTATCTTTTTACTTGAGAATTCATAAATTTGAGATTTAATATTTGTCGAAGAATCGTGATTTCTTAATATATGCGATGATATGACAAGCTGACAGCTAATTTAATTTCATATCTGATTTATTCAGAATATATATTCGTATTTTTTGTTGAAATTTCGTGATTCTCTGAAAAGATTACTGGAATTTAATATTCTTTAAGGGATTATCTGACATATTTGAACAATTACTTGACAAAATTTTCACTCGATAGAATTTTTGCTCCAATCCGACTGCTTTACTTTATCTTTATATTTAATATTTATTTATTGCTTTTATACGTGGATTGTGTATCAACTTTTAAAATATTTTCTCCCTCCGATTAAAACATACAAAAGAACGGGCTTTCTCTTCTTTATCAATTGGCCGGCGCGACTTTCGACTCTCTTTAAGTACTTCCAAACTTCTCTCATTGAACACCATTTGAATCGTGCAATTCGCCATAACGCGAGTATCGGTACCGGTTTATAAGTTGTTCCTCAGCCCGAGAAACTTTTTCCGGGGGGCGAGTAACGATAATGCAACGGTGGTAGCGGGTGTTCGAAAGAAGGAGAACGGCAGTTTCGATGCTTAAGTTGTTGTCGCCGTGCCGCCGAAGAAACCCTTGAGGATTCGCCGTAAAGGCGGTCGTTCTCCACCCCAGATTCGCTGTTGTATGTACGTGTGTTTGTACAGTATTAAAACTTGAAACTCGCCCGGTGCTCTTTCGGAGAGAGAGAGTAAGTCTTAAGCTCCCTCTCCTCCTGTGCTCCGAAAGTTCTCCGCTGTCCTCCTTTCGATATTTATGCTGCGCGTATTTCGAAAGCTTTTGTCCGCCCAAGCAAGCTGCAAAGCTCATTGGGCTAGTTAAACACATTTGTCAACGTCGCAGCCGATTTATACTTTGTGCCCACGACAGTAATGTACACTTGGCAAAAATCGCAAAGGGCGTTAACATTTGCGGCGAAGGAAGCAAGAGTTGTTTTAGACCGATATTTTTGATTCTATGTCATTGAATGCATTGTTATTTAACTGTTTGGAAAGCAGAATATTCAGATAAATTTGCGGAAGAATGGAAATGGTTTCAAGGGTGTAGAAAAATTATCAAAAATAAAGATTTAAATGTTTATATAAGTTTAGCATTAGTGTAATTACATTAAAATAATATAAAATTATAGCTATTTCAATAATCTAACTCTAAAATAATAAATCAGATTCATATAACTATAATAATAAATTAAGAGTTAAAAGAAAGTGTCAATTATAAAATTATAAGACGGCACTTAAAAGATATTTAATTATTATATGTATTAGTGAACTGCGTTATCGATGTGCAGTCGCTGAAAAACTAAATACGCAATGAATGCTCGAATTCTGTAGAGTGTGTTCGCGAATGCGCCCTCAATTACCGTAAAATCACATTTTTCTAGCGTTCAGTCGTCTGTATTCGCACAATTAGGTCACTAGTATCAATGATCCATTAAATTTCCGATATACGATGTCTGATATACAAGCTAGGGCGGAAAATCGGTTAATACGTCGTGGCGGCCAACTTTTGAAAAATGGATCCGTCGACCGAATTAATACGGGTCAGCTGAAATTCCATTGATTACAACCGAATTCGCTTCTTTTCTTATTTAAGAATATCTACGAAATATTTTTATCATTTATATTTATTTTATGTCAATATAATTGACAATTATTGTGAAATATCTGTAACAGAGTTTAATTACAAATAATGAAAATAGCGAAATTCAGCTGTAGATTGATGTCCATATTTGTTAATATGTAAGAATAGATCTTAATAAATGTAGATCAGCAATATAGATAGGTCAAGTAAGACGAGCCATTATTAGTTGGTAAATAAATTAATAAAACATTTATTCGAAGTTAAAAACAATAAAGAGACGTTTCGACTTAACTTAGTCGTCTTCAGTCTAACGATTATATAACGTCGTTGAGTATAAAATTAAGAAAGAAATTAAATAATTTATAAGATTGTGATAATAAAGAGATTAAATAATTTAAAAAGTTGATAGTCCGAACATAAATATTCCTACAACAATGCATGTTACATTCCATAATCTATAATTTGTCACTTAATAAAAATTCGTTCCAATATTGAGGATGTCGATTCGTAAGTTTTGACCTTTCTTCATTCGATGGTGAAAAAAAGTGGAGTCTATTGTATA
>NJRP01000041.1:1074626-1096991 GCA_003063835.1 Aphaenogaster floridana | reverse complement strand
CCAATGCAATTGCCAAAAGTTTGAAATATATATAAAGTAACTATTGATGTAACTATTAAATTAGTTACTAGTTACCGAAAATATGTAACTAAGTTAAGTTACAGTTACAGATGGAGAAAAAGGAACGAAGTTAAGTTAGAGTTACCGAAAAAAAGTAACTGTAACTGTAACTTCGTTACAAGTAACGAGTTACTTCCCAACCCTGTATTTAGTACACAAGAATATGAAAAAAATATATATAACTTCTACATACATCAAAGGATACATTCCCCTACCAATTTCTACCTCTTTGAGCATTCTTCTTCGCATACTTACGTCACAATCGCTTCTCTCCGAATAAATCGCGGCCAAATCTAACTTCATTTGCGAAAATCGCTCGAATGTGAAAGAATCCGCTTCGTAGCACGCATGGTTGATCATCCCCTTGCTCGCTCGCGGCGATCGGGAAAAAAATTCCAACGCCAATCGCAATCGATCGTGGTGGAGTTGCGTGTTCATTAGATGATTGCCGCGATGCGTGAGGAATTATTGCGTAACAGCCCGCGTTCTATCGCGACGTTATCATGAGAAAGCGCAATCGCTCGATGCCGATCCGCGATCGGATCCACGCGCTCGGAAAGGGTTGAGGGAGTGGGCGAAATGTTGTACAGCGAGGGTGCGTAAATACGTACCATGTTACCACCGATGTTTGTACGTGCAAGGATATGAACAAACACGCGCCGTTGTGTATTCCAAAATGCCATTTATGAAATTAAATTTCATGGTCTGTGGTATCCGGTTGTATTCAGCTTGTTGAATCTTGCCGGTCGATGAACTCTGTTCCCATCCCTATTGCTCATTCTCGATGGGGTCTGACCGGTCTTGAATCGATCCAGATTATTGATCATCAGGCTGATCGAACGTCGGATTTTCCTCGCTCTATTTTCTCACAGAAGTATTGTACATATTTATATCGAATAGGATTTTTCAAATACAGTTTCTCTTCATTCTAATTAAGGAGGAACTATTAAAAAGCATAGAGAATATATAATTAACATATTATTTTCATCAAAACTATTCAGGAAAACTTTTCACAACAGTTATATAATAATTTTTGTATGTTGAATGAAAGGATCTTAAATTAGAAGCTTAGTCTAAAATAATATTAATACGTATTGAATTTCTGTTTTTAATAGTAATAAAAAAGAAAGGCTAATGTATTTAAAATTATAATATTAATAGGAAGGGCTGAAGAGCGGAGTAAAAATTACATTTACAATCAACCATTAGATATAAACGAAGAAATGTATTGTGGCAATTAGGATTTATTTATATTGAACATCTCGAATATCTATTATCTCGATAGATTTTATATACGCTTTCATGAGAAGCATTAGTACGACAACGTTATGGAACATTGCAGATCCTCTCATACGATCACAGGATCGTTAATAAATAGATGAGAGGGTGAATAGCCCTGACAGTTTCGAACGTACGGCTCGGCGAGAAGATGCGGAAGAGAAGAGGCGGTACGCAGATGCGTGCGCGACGCGTAATTAAATAAAAGGTCCATCAGTTATAGCGATGTTCCGAAACCGACGCTAGGCGTCGACGCGATAGAACACCCAAGGGAGCTGCGAACGCGCCGTGTTGAATCAGCCGAATGCATACGCGCATGCATCATTCCCAGCATCGTAAACGCGTAACCAGCGAGTCATTGATTAGATGCCGGACACGAATGACTCAGGGAATTGTTTGCTACTTATTGCGAACAGAGAAATCCTTCGTCATGCAAGAGATTTGAAAAGTAATTCGGCATCGTGCGCACAAAGGGAAACTATATTGCTTCTACCAAATAAAAACATCTGCTCATTGCATATTTACTTTTCAAATATCTATAAAAGTGGACATTTGCAAATGTTATTAATATTACGTATCGTACGAAATTAGAAATGGAAAATAAATATTAAAATAACATGACTGTTAAAAGAAAAAATAAATTATTAATTTTCTAAAAGAAGAATTATATTGCTTTTTTGTAATGATTGGCTAAAATCCTTGTTGTTTTGAACAGTATTGTAGTAAAAGCAGTACACAACTGCCAGTGTCGATCTGAGCGATTTGTCCAGAGAGCGGAGAGTTATCTCGCAGTTCGTAACAGTCCTTAAACAATGACACAACCGTGCTTAAATAATGATCGCTGCATCGTGCGATCGAGGGCGATTCATCGGTAGAGATCAGGTGTATCGAAGACGAAACTACCCCCCGGAAATGGATTGGATCGAATTCCAGAGGGCCCGGGGGTCGATTAGGGTGAAGCCAAACGGGAGATGCGAGAGATTTCTCGAGGAAGTGGAGAGACGTCGCCCGTCTATCTCGATTTACCAGGCGTCTCTCTGTTGCTCCTCGGTCATTTTCCTCCATCCCCGTTGACGTTTCCCCCGGTGCGTTCAAGCAAGCACGTTCCACTTAACATTTCCATCGAATTCTTCCGCGTCATGAAGCACCGTATGAGCGTTTTTCGTCGCGATTACAGGACTCCCTATTCTTTGATCGACTTGAGTCGATTGTTTCTTATAACGCATGGCGTCCCAAGCCTATTACCGTTCCTTTCATCTACAGATTCCTTGGATAATTCAGAGATTCGGCATTTTCTTCATGAAAATTCAATTAAACGTAATCATTTTCATAACGTTTCAGTCCAATTAGGCCACTATTCATTATTGAAATTTATATATTCGTTACATATTTGCATAAAAAATTTTAAAAATACATACAGATATAATTGTGCTTAGTACGTACTTACTTAATAAACAATAATCCAAAAATACAAAGAACTGAAGAAAATTCAGGAATGCAAATGTCAGGCATCTGAAATTACTAGGTCTCAAGAGCTCAGAGCTCTAGACATTTAAGAAATCAAGTATTCACGGATACAAGAATCTAAAAATTTAAGTGTCCAAACGCCCAAAGATCCAACAAGCTTAATGATTCAAAGATTCAAAGCTCCAAAGACGGCCGAGACAATTCTGAGCCGCTCGAATCCGTTCGCGATCAAAGCGAATGCTAGCATTATCTTTCGAGATGTCAAAATCAGTCGTCGGTCCCTGTATCGGGCTTCTGTCGAGCGCTTCCTATCGAAATCAAGCGCTTGCCACGATCGAGTAGCGGCCGACCCGCAAGATGAAAGACGAGGGTGGGCCGGGGTTGGGTACGCCGACGCAAGATGGGGAGAGGGGGGAAGAACGGAGCAGGTATAGGTAATGTACCAAAATTGCTTTACCGCCGGTCCATTTACGGAGATGAAAAGCACTCTCTGCCAAGTACACCGGTGGCCCCGGCCAAGGGCTCACGGCAGCCCAGAAGCGCCGCGCGCCCTTCCACCCTTACGACGTAGTCCCGGTAGGCGACAGGGGAGAGGAGGGCGGAGCCCTCTCCATTTCAGTTTGCAACCAACCCTTTCACCAATTTGGCGACATTGCCCGGCGTATAACTTTTGGCATGGCGCTACCGACTATGACGGCGGTGAAGCGACGTGTAATAGATTACACGTAAGTGGACTACTACACGAGTATACGTCGCGTAGTATGCGCTATCGTGGCCGAAGGAAATCACCATGTAATGCCGAAATTTGCGGCGAGCGTGTCGGAAGTAAGTTTCTCGCGTTTCCTACGCATTTCCTCGCATTTGCGACGAGTTTGCGATAATTAGTGATTATGTTTACTTTAAAATATTACGTCTTATAGATAAGATTTTCTACATCGTATTCCGATTCCTTATCATATCGGCATTTCTTAACACTAAAGCTACCGACAATTTATATATACCTATTTCTACCGAATCGGTCAAATGACCGGTTTTTAAATAAAAGTTTTATTTTTTCCAATTGAATGCAGGTAACATGTTTATCAGAAGAAACGAAAGAAGAAGAAAGATAGATATTGAAAAATTGATTATATGTATATTAAGAAAAAGTCGTGAAGTCAATTGAGGAAAAGCGATAACATTGAATGCAAAATTTTTAATCAAAAAACGGTTATTTGACCAGCGGTGGTAATTTTAGTGTTAATGCACGGAAAGAATGGTTTTGCTGAAATATCTAAAAATTTGGCTAAATACAGATCTAAAAATAATTTTGTTAGACCCCATCAAAAGTAACTAAATAGGACGCTCAAAATAATTGCTAGAATATTAAAACTTTTTGTAACATTATTATTATGTTTGAGTGTTCTACTTAGTTACTTTTGATAGTCTAACAAAATTATTTTTAGATCTGTATTTGACCAAATTTTTAGATATTTCGGCAAAACCGTTCTTTCCGTGTGGCAATAGCATGTTAATAAATATAACCATTATCAATTACAAATGTTTTTCCAAAGTGGCGAAGGCATCTCTTTGATAATTATGAATATGAATATTGTTGCAAATAATCTTTACGAGGTGAATTAGAAAGTATTATCTAAAATTAATTTTGCACATATAAATATACTTGCACACAATATCGAGCCACAGGATTAATTGACGCAATATGCATGTTGTATGAAACGAATGAAACTTTTATCCGAAATTTCTCATCAGTCGCGCACTTCCGTTAAACAATCATTACATCGGAAAGCAATCAGTTACCCTGCAAGAGTCGGCATCCGATGGTTACGTTTAGATTATTGCGTCGCGACGTTAAGCCGCGCCGTGTCGCACAAGAGCCGTTTGTCACAAACGGCGAAGTCGTTACGGGGATGCGTCTGCACCGGCTGCGTTCGTCGGTGGAGCAACTTTTGTGTGCGTACTCTGCGACCCGAGATAGCACAGGGCGCCATTGTCGTGAGACACGTGGAGGGTAACGGCATTGTCCTCCGCCGATCCCTACACCCCTTTCGCGCTCTCGATAATGAAAATCGAGAAAGAATTGAGTCTTTTCTAACGAAAATGAAAGTTCCATCGAATGCTCGCGGAAATCTTTGGTTCTTCGTCTGATTTCATTTTGTGCTGACCACGCAATTTTAGATATGTAACAACGGAAGCTTGTTAATTTTTTAATATTGATTTCATTTTCCGTGAGGGATCATACATTTTAAAAGCTACAGCGAATTAAAATCAATCGTCTCTTAGCGACAATGTTATTACATTTATTTTATCGAATATTTATAGCTTTGCGCTTTGTTCTGTTTTCAATATATGTAACATATGGATAAATTAGATTTTAAACTTACATTCTATAGTTAAGTCTTTTTACTTTTATATGCATAATTACTGCTTTGGATTGCCTTATAACGAAAATTGCGTTCGATTGATTTTCGTTAACGCAGCTTTACATTTTGCTAACTTGATTATGTTAAATTACATTTGTTGACTCTCAACGCGTGTCATAAAGCATTTTTATTTCGCGTCCTTTTTATATGGCACAACGTATGTAGTAATTGAATCACCCTAAATACGTCGGCATATTTAGTTATAATCGTATTGCGATTCGCAATCTACATGTTAAAAGCATTTAATCGAGTCGTTTATTTCGAAAGTGGCGTTAGTCAAATTTTGAAACTAAATTTAAGCTACGTTACGACACAAAGTGATGTAATATACCCTTTTTCAATTCGATACTCCAAGTTTAAATTACGTTACTTTGAAAATGATTGTTATCAATTATCTCGAAACATCATTGCAGGATATAATATAACGCATATGCTTTTAAATTAAAAAGATTCTAAAAAATATAATTACTCTGTAAACACACATAAATAATAATTGTAAATAATATTGCGTTCTTTCTTTTTTCACTGTCGTTTGCAACAAAATACGATTGGATTCGATTTATCTGTATACATACACATGCATATGTGACAAAATATACTAATGTGTAAAATTTTCTCTAAACATTTTATAAATGACAATGAAAATTAACAAGCTTCTTTTATTTGTATAATTATTTTAATATATTCTTATATGTGTGTTTTGCACGTGATATATAATTCACACATAAAGAATCAAATTATACATTTTCGAGTACATATGTGAACGATGAATTAAATAAGCACACCCATTTTACTACATAAATAAGTATAACACATATATAGTCTTTAATCCTTGAAACGAAGAAATCTGGCTGTGGACCACGTTTCTACAGAGTGATCTGTATACTTTCATTAAACGGTGGAATATAAATTTAATATCCACGCAATGTTCCCTACGTCGAGCTCCTGACGGGCCTCTTTCAAAAGGAGCACTTCGGGGCCGGCATTGAGAAGGTGCGAGGGTGCGAGAAAGTTTGTCTGCGCGCGCGGCGATGAATGGCTGTACAAACTCGCGGCGCCGTATCAACCCTTCGAGCGTGGGAGTAGGATAAACCTAATTTGAAGGGTCGCGCGATTCGTTTTTGAAGGCTCGGCGCCTGGGCTTGCGGCCGACCGAAGCCGAATCCCTCGGGGGTGCTGGTGGTGATGGTGATGGTGGCTCCGCAGCCAGCCGTGATTTTCGTTATCGAGGCTACCCTTGCGCGAAACCAAGACAACGCGGCTCGACGTGACAATGCCACTCCCGAGTGCATCCCTCCCGCCCTTTCACGTGTTGGTGCGACACGACAAAAGCACCGAACCCTCTTTGCAAAGTACTAAAATATAAACTTTTACATGCTTTTGCAGGATTAAACGTCAACAGTTTCCCAAGCTATCCATCCTATTACCGGCATCGCCATTAGTGTTAATATATAGAATGTTTCAGGAATATCATTGTTTTTTTATCTGCAGATTAATTAAAAGCTAATTTTTCTATAGTAAATCGTGAAACTATAACAAATGCCGTGGAATGATTTTCTTCTGCGATGATTTAGAAATGATTGACAAGGCTGATTTTTACAGCGGGATCACAAGCGACCCACGAGCGAGGGTCGCTTTAAGGGTTTTCAACATTGCCATTCCGTATCTCCAAGCGGCCGTGAAGAATCTTCGCTTACGCAGAATGCGGTTCTTTCATCGTTCTCCGGGGACCAAACCTTTCTTCTAGGGTCTTCGTGGTTTAAGGGTAGCCACGATTTTGCACTTTCCCGCGATTTTGCACTTTCCCGCATCAAGGGTCGCGGCCGATGCTTCTGCTTACGCTTCTTCGGGGAGCTGCACGCGTTTTGCATTTAAGATTTTCAGGACCCGTTCTTTCACCAAATAATTCAAAGTCAAGTTTATGACACCAACAGACATTTGCGAGAAAAAGCAACACTTTTGACTTGACAGCTCTAATATTTCTCCCCTACTGCCGGTAAAATTTTAGTTTTCTTTTTCCAATCGTTTTCAAATCTTTTTATATGATGTCAAGTTGGCACTGTCCAAATATCTACAACGACGTTCTGTAGTGTTAAAGCAGAAATACGTATGCATTATTCTATGCATTATTCTACAAATGTGTCACATTTTCTTTCTGTTTTCCCTAGTTCGCACAGCAACTTTAGCTGTTGTAATTCTAAAATATTGAAAAATAAACGTATGTTTTTGCTATGGTGCAAAGTTAGTTCTGTTAATAAGAAAAATTTATTCAAGCTTAGGATGGTCTATCGCGGACGAAATTTTCTATTTCCATTTCCTGCTTTTCTTTATCCTTGTATCTACACTTGTATCTAGAAAATGCCGAGTAAAGCAATTAATTCTCTCTTCTTCACCGCGAAATAACAGTAGTTTTCAGATTACGAGAGGTGTAACAAAAGACAACGAGATGGGAGCTTCACCGTGATAGCTTTATTGCGTGATAGACGTTTAAAGATTAATTTGCGGTATTCTCATGGCAATCGATGGTAGAAAAACGAGGGAAAGGAACGAGGAAGGGAAGGTAATCGGTCACGCAACTAGAGAGATCAGGATTCTCTCTTTCGCGCGCGCCGGCGAGACGGAAATAAATGAACGGATACGAGAAAGGGGTTGCGAACGATCGAGATAGACTACGGGACCTGCGACGCACATTTGATGAAAAGGGTTTATGGCGCGGACAGAAATCCCATAGACAATAGCCGAATTAATTCCTTAAGGTCTAATCGGCCTGTAATGATCCCG
This sequence comes from Aphaenogaster floridana, assembly GCA_003063835.1. Taxonomy (NCBI): domain Eukaryota; kingdom Metazoa; phylum Arthropoda; class Insecta; order Hymenoptera; family Formicidae; genus Aphaenogaster; species Aphaenogaster floridana. The sequence continues at coordinate 1,088,982 of NJRP01000041.1, read as the reverse complement.
ATCTCAGTCGTCCGCTCGAGAGGGAATTAACCGTAGCGTTCCAAGTTGCGGAGATCACTGGCGTTCGTCGCGTAATTAACGACAGTTTGATCGATGATTTAAGGACCTTCAAATACAAAGCGGAACCCTCTGTGGTCCTTTGTCCGAAGATGTCGCTCTGATTTCATCTCCTAACAATTGCCCAACTCAAGATTCAGATTATTATCTTATTGTAATAGATTATCTCATTATGACGCGTTATAGCTAGGACCAAGACTAGGGCTAGACTGATTAAGTATTTTTACTTTTGGTATGTATATTGGTGAGAACATGCCAGTGATTGAATTTAATTTGTTGCACAGTGAACTCTCCATGCCGGAACATACGGCGCGAACGGAATCTTTTAAACAAAAACTCCAATTTTTTCCTAGCTCTTAATATTTTCTAAATGATAAACGTTCTATACTTAATTGTAGCCACATATTTCTCTAAAAACTATACGACTACTTTTCCTTAATTATACAATAAAATATTCTTCTGATTGCGTACTTAGGTATTCGCAATATGAAAGAGATGGTAACACAATTAATTTAAAGAAAAATATAGAGAATTTGAACATAACGTATGATAGGGTCATAATGTCTACATGAATATACTCCTTAATTGTTGTTTGATTTGTCACCTACTTATGACTTACACCACGTCATTGTTTATAACATGGACTCGTTACATCAGTTCTCTTTGAATTCACGTGGCAGAAAGAACTTGCTCCACAGCTTAAACCACTGATCCAATTTTATCTACTGACACTTTACAATTTGATGTGCAAAACCTACATTATGGTATTTCGCGATTTAGTTATGACTACTCATTTTAATTGTTTTACAACTGATGACAAACAAACATGTAAGCACTCCAAATTAACTTTATTTATTCACCTATTAATTCTCTAATCTATGTCCAATTTAAAACAATACGTTTACTTAGCTTTCAGATTAATGAACTTCTTGGTAAAATTTCATAGTTATTAAGATGTTCGTAGACAATCACTCTATGGTTAGAATTTAGGTACGGCCTTTTATTCTCATGTTCTTTTCTGTTGATTTTGCTGCTCGTTTCCTTTATAACCAATAACTTTAATTGTTGAATTTGCGAAATTAAATTATATTTTTTATAGATTCAAGCTTGATAAAGACCAAATACAATGGTCGAAACGTCGCTGTACATTTAATACTTAATAAATATTGCCAGCTGTGTCGGACTTATTGCATTTTCCTTTTTGGTTAATCATTACTGGCGGAATAGAAGAGTTTTATTCAGTTTATTCGCAATATGTTAATTAATTAAATTAACAAAATGAGATGTTATCATAGTTGTCGTAGGAATTATACCGGAATGTTTGCTTTATAAGTAAAATAGAGAAATATTGTAGATATTGTAATAATGTTGTAGAACCAAAATGCGAGAGAAATAGAAAGAAAAGCGTGGATACCTAACATTCCACGTACATATATTGTGTAGTGTTTATGTATAGTGTTTTCCGCTGATGTCCTCGTCGGCTCTCCAAGATCCTGCGCGTTCTCGTCATCTCGCCGAGATGCTCTCGTGCCCTTTCACGGAAAGCAGGCTCATTTGGCTCGACGTTGCACGACCGGTGCGGACAGAATGTATGAAGGCAGGCGAGCCAGCCGCCACCACCTACCATCGCCTCTGCCGCGATAACCCACGGCGACAGGGCATGGCGATTAGTGTCCTAAGAGTTCTCCCTTCCTGCCCGGCTCTTTTCCCACTTTCGAAGAAAGAAGGAAGTTAATACGGATCCTCGTATCCCGCGGTCCTATCTTGTCTTATCTCGTCTCTTATGGCCTGGTGCCCGTGGCCACGACGGGACGTATCATCTTACTCCGTAGCTGTGGGCAGAGGCCGGCTGAGGGAGCTTCGAGGGGAAAAATAATAACGGAGGTGAGAAGACAGCCAGTCTCCTCGCTGCACCCGGTTACATAGAACCACACTCCACTGGTAGACATTACGGTAATAATGCGCCTTCGCTCGTACTGCCTATTTCCTGCGAAATTCTTGCGTCTCTAGTCCACATTTCCATCGCATATTTCGCGCTAAATACTGTAAAAGTTGTTTGATTCTCAGTTCCGCGTTTGCTTCCATAGAATGGTCTCAATTAGGAATAATGACAAACAGTAAAAATATTTGCGAATACTTATTTTTTATTCTACATCGTTTAAGGGGACCAGATAGGTTTGAAATTTCGAAAAAATCGATTTTTGATTTTTTACATAATCGGTTAGTATATTCTTTTAAGAATATTTTGGCGCAAGAAAAACTTCGATATTCGCAAATTTGAGTTCAGGAGAGCTAAAAATGTGGAGCCTTACACGGCCCGCGATAAGGTAGCGGCACGCCTTTGTATCGCTCTTCTCTTGTGTTTATATTGACCTTGTGGGGACGCGCAGTTGTTCGAAATTGTGACTCGGCCCTAAAGTATAGAAGAAATGTTAATTCAGTTCAGTGTATGATGCTAGTACAGTTTGGATGACCGTGCGAGAACCTGTGTTACAGCGGATTTCTGTAGCCGTAATCCTGTTCCCAAACTTTAACCGCGTTTTTCTCAAAACAGCATTTTCCGCTAGTTTTGCCGCGATAACTCGAGAACGGCTGAAGATATCGATTTTATTTTTTTTTAAATTAAAGATAAACACATATTACATAAACTGAACCTATGTCTGCATATGAAAATTAATTTTTTAAAACCGTTTTAACAATAAATAACTTGAATTTTTTTAAGTTTTTATTTTTTGACCGCCATTACTATAATTTTGATGTTTCTTAACAGAATTTAGGTTCAGTTTATAGAGGGGAATCTTATCAACAAAATGGCACCAAGAAAATAAAAAAACTCCAACTCGTTTACCCGGAAGCGCGGCAAGAAGAAAGCAGTGCGCGAATCGCGCGGTTGCCTTCAAATATAAATATCTCCTTTAATTATTAATATTTTTTGAATTTTTGAAGCTTGTTTTGTTTATCAAGAATGCATAAAGAAACTCGCAAAAAAGAAAATTTGTATATGTCTATTCGTTCGTCCACAACCGTCATTTGAATCTCACGCAGTTTTCGGCCGTTGAAACCTATCTGTTTCCCTTAAGGGGGGATCCTTAATGCTTCTTTCTTCTCCTCTTTCTATTGAATGATTACAACCGGAGCTATTTTCAGAAAAAAATTAAATAATTTTTTTCAGCTCGAACTAGTCCACGATAAATCACATTAGCCTTTCGTTCGTATCGTTAATTATCGAACACCCCGTATATTAGCTGCTTATTCGTGTAGGTGTGGGCGTATTTGTAATTATACCTTTGCTTGCCCACGCGCGTGAGTCTACATTACAAATGGCAGCCCGAATTAGCATCCCGATCGCTGTTTCTTGGTCGGAAGAAATTGTAGCGTGCTGGTCGTCTGGCGTATAATACAGAAGTCTGCGACGTCGGCATTTCTTCGACGTTGGACAAATTTGTCTACCATAGGTCACACACGCGATCCACGAGAGATCTCGGCCACAATATGGCCCGGCGGAGATTGTTATCTTGGAGCCAATGGATCTACTAAGCAGCAGGTCCTTTGTGATCGAACAACGGGGCTCGGTGGATGATTACAGACGAGAGGTTCGTCGAGTAGCCGCCTCGATTGCACCTAAGCATCTAAACGATAATGACCCTCATTGCTCAATGAATGACCATCAGCTGCTGCGGAGTAATCGCTTGTCACCCGCAATCCACGAAGAAGTCTCCACCGAGCGATCACCTCGAAATATCTAGGTCGCATCTAATTTAGCTAGGTCCGCTAGGTCAAGCATACGTATCGATGTATCCATTAATTACGCCAACAGTCACAGGATCGATGAATATTAGAGACGATAAATAACTAGCTTCAAACAGGTTAATGATCGTTAAATAATGTCCAGAGTATTATAGATATATGGAAATTAATGATAACCTAATTAAATATTTATAATATCATAATATCACCGGCTTTGTATAAATTTAAATTGATAATCATAGTATTGTGAGGCTGAGGTATTACGCGATTATGGCGCAGTTGAACACGCCACGGAATAGTGGAAAATAAAAAGTAACTTATTCGTCGAAATATTTTCGTATAACAATGCGGCAAACCCTCTGTGCGCCGTTTATCTTTGTAGATGCTCTCCGCGTTAGTATTTTATTAACATAGTCACGAAGATGATCCAAGCAATCCTGCGTTTCGTATTCACGGCCCGATACCGCACCATAATTTGCGGAAGCCGCACACGGCCGGAACGCAAAACCGTAATTGATAACCACGCGACTCGCAAGTAAACGATGAACCGAGTGCATCATCGAAGCGCAGGATTGTAGCGGGGAACCTCTGATGACGGCGAATCAAACGGCGCTCCGGGGCAACCGCAGTTCTGGACGTTTCCGTGATTGGCGCCGGGGCAAGTCGCGAGCGAGCGAGCGAGCGAGCCGCGCTCGCCCGGGGATGATGGAATTTAATAAAGAGAGTGATTACGCCGGCCGCAAATCAGCATCGAAACGCATTGACGTGACGCTGATGAATCGCAGCCAAAGCCCCGCGGCACGGCCGCGATCGGCCGCTCTCCTCTCTCACTCCCCGTGGGGCTTCGGCCGGCAAGATAAACCAATTCAATTACGCGCCCCCGTGAAACGCATCCCGCGCGGGGCTCGCGGCCCGACGCGGACGACGATAGCAGGCACAGAAATTAAATGAAATACTACAATGACCGAGCGCGAGCTTCCGGGGGTCGTGTGTAATAATTATACCGCGCACGGTTATTATAAGCTGGTTATTATAAGCGATGCGTACGTGATGCGCTCGCGTAGCGTGGACTTTCCGTTGCAATTTATGCGACGTGGCGGTTTAAAATCGCGCATCGTGCATTTGTACGACATGTCATAAACGAGGACGTTTCGTTGTGCTGCTCGACCCGCGCTTCGCGTCGATCCGATGACACGAGAGAAAAATTTTTCAACTATTTGCGAGCGTTTCTCATTTCTGGAAATTACAAATTTTGGAGTGGTTGCTATAAACGGAAGTTCTGCATATACGCATAATATGCAGCAAGCGACGTGTTCGGCATCTCGAATTATGCGTTGATATTAATAGCGAAGGAAATTTGGTTATTATAAACTTGGAACTTGGAATTCCTAAGATGTTAACCCAGGTAGAACACAAAATCATAATAAGATCATAATGACATCAAGTAGAAGTCATTTTAGGAAAAATCATTATGACGCCATTCGATACACTTTTTATGATGATTTTGTGATGAATTCTTGATATAGCAATGATTTTTAAATGATTTTTTAACTAAAAAAATCTTCTGAAAATCATTGCTATATCAAACCCATACAGCACAGAAGTTGCAGCAACATTGCAGCAACATTGCAGCAACATAACAACATTATCGAAACATTGCTGCAATGCTACTGCAATATTCTGTGCTGTATGGGAAGAATTCATCACAAAATCATCATAAAAAGTGTATCGAATGACGTCATAATGATTTTTCCTAAAATGATTTCTACTTGATGTCATTATGATCTTATTATGATTTTGTGTTCTACCTGGGAAGGTTCGAACAATCAAGAATTTCGCGCATCGGAAATTCGAATCAAACAGCCAGTTGTATCGCTCACAGTTCGCAAGTACGAGATGCCATGCGATAAAACACTTGTAAAAATCCGATCTAGGGATCGCTTGTCCGATGCGGATCAAGCGTGCCGCCAAGTTAGTTCGATCAATCCGGTGGCGCGATCAACGAACAGTGCAACGTGGCATCTGATAATGACGTCGGACACCTGACGAAGACAAAGAAGATCCAAGAGCTTCCTTGCGAATGCTCCTCTCGTGGACGAAAGAAAAAGGCACTCGATGAAGAGAACAACGCAAAAGAATACGATGAAGAGAGGCGTCGTCGCGCGTTACATCAACACGCATGCGAGACAACGATTAGCGGAACGTTTAAGGGCTCACTGAATCACGGGAGTCTGAAACACGATCCAGATAGAGCCGAGAGTCTCGAAGAACTTGAATGAAAAAGAGAGAAGATATTTGTTGCTGATTCTTCTGCGGTATAAAGATCCGCGAGACGATTATCACGAAGAAAAGAAAAGAAGGAGAGAGAGAAAAAGAGAGCGGATATTTATTAAGCAGATATTTAAGTTTTGGAAAATAGGCAATTTTGTAGGGATTTTTTATTTTATAAACAAAAAATCTAGAAACTTGTAGTTTTGCATATGTAAAAGTTAATTGCAATAAGTCCGACACAGCTGGCAATGTTTATTAATTATTAAATATACAGCGACGTTTCGACCATTGTATTTGGTCCTTTTCAAGCTTGAATCTAAATTCTAATCATAGAGTGATTGTCTACGAACATCTTAATAACTATAAAATTGTACCAAGAAGTTCATTAATCTAAAAAATGTTCGTAAGTCATCCGTTGGAAAATAATTAAAATAAGTATTCATAACTAAATCGCGCGAAATACCATAATGTAGGTTTTAAAATAACTAAAATGAGTAGTCATAACTAAATCGCGATTATACTCATTATAATTTGTCTACAACGGATGACTTACGAACATTTTTCAGAATAATAAACTTCTTGGCAAAATTTTATAGTTATTAAGATGTTCGTAGACAATCACTCTATGGTTAGAATTTAGATTTAAGCTTGAAAAGAACTAAATACAACGGTCGAAACGTCGCTGTATATTTAATAATTAATAAACATTGCCAGCTGTGTCGGACTTATTGCAATTTCCTTTTTGGTTAATCATTACTGGCGGAATAGAAGAGTTTTATTTAGTTGTAAAAGTTAAATTTCTTCTACAACATGTCGCCATTTCTTTTTGCTTAGCTTTTTATAAATAATTAAGGTGCGGGCTATAAAGCCTACTGATTAAAAAACGTTAACTTTTTTATTTTCCATGATTAAAATGGGCTTAATCATGGCAATCATTGAGAGCAAAAATTTCGGAACGGCCTCACATTGCATTTTACATTTAATTAAATATTAGTTATTTTTATATGAAACGCGATAGAAATGATAATAAAATAGTACCCAAATAGAACACGAAAGTCATGTTGACGTCAAAATGATGCTAAAATGAGGCCGTTGACATCATTTTGATGTCATTTAGACGTCATCATGACTTCAAAATGATGTCAAAAGCGTCATTTTAGTATCATGTTGACGTCATCATGACTTTCTGTTCTGCTTGGGTATACAAACACATATGCAAAACTACAAATTTTTAGGTTTTTTCATTTATGAGAAAAAAATTCCCATTTTTAAGTTACTTTCAAGCAAAAACCTCCTTAGGGAAGCTCCTTAAAAAAGCACTGTGACTTAATTTAAACGTAAAGTTATGAAGATATAAAAATTATAACATATGGTTTTTATTAACGAGTCATTAAAAATTAATAGTCGAATGGTTAAAATCGAGAAAAGCTAATCAGCGACAAAACTGGAAAATGGAAAAATCCCAAACATTACAAATGACTGAATGCCGAAGATAAGACGCGGTTAATATCATGCGCAAAATGAAAAATATCGTTTTGCATCGTATTGTAAGGGAATAAAGGAATATAATGGAGATCGAAAAAGGAAGTATCGGAACACAAAAAGCAAGGAAAACAGAGATCACGGGAGTAGAAAGCGAGTACGCGGCGTATTATATCAAATCGCGAGGTTCGTGCATTCTTATTTTTGCGTTCCCTCTTGCTCTCATATCGCTGACTTATAAATTGAAAAAGTTCATGTCAAAGGGCGAACGCCGCGGATACGGGGAAGAAATACAAAGAATGAATACACGGCGAGTGATCAAACGGAGCGCGTTTATATATTTCCGATATTTCTCGAATACTCAGTAGCCCGAAAAGTGATCTTAAAAGCGCGATTCCTTCTAATTTGCGAGGTGCCATTATAGCGTACGGGTTTTTGCTACGCTGACTGCGACGAGTTCAGAAAAACGAAAAAATGATAATTATGAAGAGAGAAGGTTTAGCTGGCTCGTTAATGATACACTTTTACGCAATCTAGATGGCGGATAGCAGCATGCGTTTAATTAAATACATAGTAAATTCGCGATTAACGTAGCATCGTCGATTTAATTAAATACTAAATACATAATTTCGTCGGTATCAATTTTGCTCAACGCGACAAAATTGCGATGCGGTAAATTCAATTTGATTAAGCGCGAGAATTTTTTTATACGCATCGTTTCGCGAGTAATCTCTTCGGATGTTCGTCAAGTCCGGCGTGCACCGCGAAGGGGCCGCAGAAATATGCGCCTGTCTCATCACGAGTCTTGTAAAACGCAGGAAGCCGAGAAGCTCAATGCGACATGCTTGTTCGTTGGGCGGCAGATAATCGACTCGGATATTCCTCAGGTCTCATTAAAACCCTGCAAGAAGAAGGCATCTCCTTCACTCTCTGCTGCGTCGCTGCACGAGTTGCCGAAAAAAGAGAATGCAAAAGGGGATGGCTGACTTCATTAGTTTACATATCGTACTTTCCACAAAATAAAATTAAATATTTCATATATAACTGCTATTTATATTGCAAAAAGAATGGAACTAATTGCAAGATATAGAGCGATACTCGACGCGTTAAGAGAAGCCGACGATTCATTCGGAATAGCCTTTTGTCACGCAAAATCTTTCGCGTCAAATGTTTTGAAAAAGACATTGCGCATCAATCAAAGAAACCTCACTGTCTTGCGATTCGAAAGCTTCTGAGAAAAACTCCTGTAGTATCAGGAAGCGCGCAAATGTTTGTCGAAGACACGGAAGAGTTTCTCCCTTTCTCTCCCTTTCTCTCTCCTCTTCGCGCTCGCCTGCGTTTAGCTGCGTTTTTATTTCTATTTGCGTCGTGTTGTTGGCAAACGTGTAACGCCTCGAGGAGAGATGCATTGTACGACTGCAGTTATTTCTTTCGAGAGAAAGTCGGGATAAGATAGGATACGGGATTTGCAGGGATGTGAGAGGGTGAAGGACGGGATAGGGTAAGAGGGTGGTTGCGCCCGAGAAATGGAGATACGAGCAAGAAGTGGGTCGCTGTAAACGCTTCTTTTATTTGAATCGGTATTCTCCTTGAACTGCATTTTTGTGTAGTGCCTCACGTATTGCCAATGCGAAATTGTAGGTTCAATGCAGGAAGTTCCACGAACAACGCATTAATTTCGATTGCCATTTCTTTGTCGCGTTAACAGAATGTCGTAATGTACCAAAACTGTTTGACCTCTTTCAGTATTTTACTGGTACCTTCAGTTCTAAATGAGAAATTAAATGAAAACGTCAAATTGTATTTTTCTATTGTTCATCATAAACCTTATATTTATCAATTTATCATTAATACTAAAGGAGATGCCGAATAATATTAAAATCTGTTAGAAGCGTAAATTATCGCGTTTGCATTTATCATAATAGTAAAAATTATTATGAATTATTGCAGAAAATAATCGCAAGCTTATTGTTTTTTAACTCGCAAAATTATTAAAAGCAGTCATCTATAAAGATAAAACTGATTAAATCGAAATGTATTCTATGACACCTGAGATAACGAGGACTTTAACGGGTTAATGGATCGTTGCATTTTCCCGCAGTTAATGCGATCCAACGGAGAACTTCGTTCTCCATTAGATCGGCCTGATCGGCGACGGGGAAGTCGTGGGCGCGGGAATCGATCAGAGCGATCGACATCACATATGAATGTTCAAGTGGTGGCGGGAGGGGTGCAACTCGCGCTATCTCAAGAAGCCGCGAGCGTGCACATTTGGCACGTAGCCGATGTTTATCACCGGCGAATACGAAGCCACCGCCCGATAGGCCGAGCGCAGAAAGAAACGCGCGTCGTTTCGGAAGGAATCTGGTGCAAGAGGGATAAAGAGGTAAGAGACGAGAGAAAGAGAGAGAGAGAGAGCTGCGTCTTCCGGAGGAGAAGTGCATCGCCGCAGAAGTAATGGACCGGTCGAAATCGTATGCACCGCGCTCGCCCGACTCGTTTTCGCGCGCCGCACGTGAGTGCAGTCCGAGTCGCGACGTCCCGGTAATTCATGCCCCTTCCCAACCCCCTCGTTCCCATCCCCGGATCGCCGATAATATCGATCCCCCCGAAAGCACATTGCGTCTCACTCTAGCGAGATTTAGTGCGCCCCGCCCAGTGCACCTAACGTATAGGGGGGTCATGGATGTATGCGCCTAAATTGGACCACCTAAGAAAAAGTGCTCGTTTCATGTAGTGGGGCCCATCTGAAAAGCGAAATGCGTTGAAAAAAATGATCGGACGAAAAGATAGGGAGTATCGAAAGCAGAGGCGGATTTGATTTGAAATATTTCATCCGGAATAATCGCGGCAAAAAAAAGGGATGAAAGGGAACTGATATATCGATAAAATATTCGTGGGACAATTGTATAATTCAATAATACAAATGTGTTTATTTTACCTTCAGTTTTTATATCTTAAAATATCTGCTTGGATGTCCTTAACATTAGGATAATTCACTAATCAGAATAATTAGCCTTAATTTTAATATCGTGCGTTTCTTAGTTGAATTCTTTTTTATTCGCGCAAGCGTAATTCCAAGAAGGCAACCTCGCCTCCATTACGTTTATTAAATAATGTAACATTCTTGTAATGTCATAAATTTCTTGAAATTCGCGCTTAAATAGCGCTAAATGGTAACTGCCGGAGCGTGATAACGCTCTTAGTAAATTGACTTTAAATCATCGAAAGAAGCGCGCTTCATTAGCGGAAGAACCGGCAGCGCCGGAAGAGAATTATCTCTGAGTGGGTTAAAGTCGTTTGCGTAGAACGATCGAGCTCGCGAATTCCCCGCCCTTAGATGCTTTGTGCGAGTCCTTAGTACGTGGCATTTATCCTAGTAGTTGCAATCCACGAGGCCCCTCGTGTGAGGTGCATTTCATTGCGCGTTACATTCCGCGCGAGGGTCGTAGGAGTGCAATTTCTCACCGGGGCTCGAAGTTTGTTATTTAACATCAAATCCGAGATTTCACGTTGTATTTTTCTCGCAAATTCCGACGATGTGAAGAACTTTTATACGCAATGTTCAGAAAACGTGGATTATAAATGCAAGGGGAGAAAAAATGTAATAAAATATATTGATATTTCAAAATTTTCTAATATTTTCGCACCCACATTTGTACGTTTCTCACCAAACGGCCAACCGTAGTAAAATTTATCGCAGCAAATTATTGCAAGTGCAAATTTATGCGCGCGCGCACGCGCAGAAAGAGGTACATTTAATTTATTATATGATGAAGTGTCCCGCGACACGCACGCACACACGCGCGATAACTGATACCTTAAAAGCGACGTAAGATCCATCGTTTTTAAGCCGGGTGTGTCAAAGACAATATAACCGGCCCTTTAAAATGGAATTTTAAATGCGGCATATATACATCCGCCGCGTTTAAATGGATTTTAAAAGGGATTTAAAAGCGTCATGTATTTATGGATCCGCTTCCACGTGCGCTCACGGGATCGCGCATCGTCGCTACACTCGGTGCAGCCACGCGCCACGCCAGTGCATTACCATTGTCGGCCCGTTGAGAATTGCATTTGTAAAATTTCCCGAGCAACGGCAGAGTTCCTTCCTGCGGAAGGAATCGTTGCGGAATAAATTCCGCATATTCATGATTCATCGAAGCGCGAAAAATGCTCCTCGACGAGACTCGAAAAGTAATTAACAAACGTCGAAAGTCGTGCTCGTAATCGAATTATTTTCCACAACGCTAAAAAACTTGTTGATTAACATCTCGTGAATGTTTACCCAGGGTTGGGTGTTTACGCGTAGGATATAGTAGTCTACATCTACGCGTAAACAATGTAAACTTTGTTTTACGTGTTATCTATGTAAACAATCAGTAATTTGTGGATTATCACACATCGGAGATTTGCATTTTGTTTGCAATTTTGATTTCTCAGTTGCATTTACTGTAAAATATCTTCATAATTAATACTACAGTTATATATATATATATAAATACAGTTTATTACTTTATAATTTAATTGCTTTTTCTTTGCATTATGCTATCCAACTTATAATATTGTTTATAGTTTACATGAAAAAAGGCCGTGTAAACATCACGTAGACAATCCATGTAGACGTATCTTGAAATCTACGGTACAACTCTGTATTAATCGATGCGAATGTGGAATAAAGGGTTTTTGGGATCATATCTGTCGGTCCACCAACTTTTATTACATCTCTGTTATAATGAAAAAAATTATGGTTTGACATATCCGGAAGTAGTTCTTTCAAATTTTGTTTGCTTTAATTTTATGCGCTGTGATGCGCTCGGGGACGCCGTAAATGGGACCGCAGCGGAAAAGCTGGAGAGAAGCATTGGTTCGTTTTTATTTCAGTTATGCAGATTCAGTCGGCAGAGTGGTTCGGTAAACGAGAAAACTTTTTATTTCGCTTTAAACGACGATAGACGGTGTCGATCGCCAGGGATATTCGCGACGTTATTTTCTCATCTCGCCCACAATAGTCCCGCGGAGCACGGGACCGAGTCTCGCGGTGAGCGAGTCAGCGATTCGTTTCCCCGAGGCGCGTGTGTCCACCTGCGATAACTGCATCGACGTCGAACTCAAAGAGAGCTTTTTCGGAGCGAAAGCGGCGGTGCGGCCGAAAGTATTATTGGAGAAGTTCGAGGAGCGCCGCGGCGGCGATTTCTTATCCGAGGTCCAGGCGATATGAGGTCGGACGTTTTCGCGACAAAAAGCCTCTCGCACTCCCGGAAATCGTCTTTCGACTGTGCACCCGTTTGACATTTTTAGCGAGACCCTAGGTGAGGCTGCGACGAGTTTTCTGTTTCCGCGGCTGGAAATTACATGCCAAACGCGGCCGTCGATATTGAGGACGCGAAGTGTAATAAAAAAATTGGCAGCTCGAAAGTTTTATATCGGAACACCGCCACTACCACCTGTGGGAACACGAAGCCTAGAATTGTATTGTAAATAGAGATTTTTAATTTTACAGAAATCAGCTTAAATCTTTTATGCTTAAGGAGATCCTATAGTGAAGACCGAACTCCGAAAGCCGACTTTACCGACCGATTTACAATACATACATACGATTTACGAAACATCGATACATCACTACATACTACTACATCAATATTGCACGCATACATACGCACAAATTTTTATTTAAAATAATCTTTCATATTAGGCTTTCAATCTTAGTTCCAATTGCACGATATTATTCTAACATGTTGTCCCTACAGCGCTCTCGTCTCATTTTGTATATATTTATTGTAAAATTTTTGTATCAAGCAAATATTGTCGTCAACCTAACCAAAAATAAGTAAAAAAATTTGTTTTTCTTCGTTTTTTATATCAAGTCGACTGAGCGCTGTAGATTTTCGTACGTACTTTAATTCTGTATAAGATTTTTGCATTTTTATAAAGCCAATTAAAAGATTACTATACTTCCAAAATGTCGGTAAAACAGACGGTTGTAGGATCCCCTTAAGCTGATTTTTGTCGATGTTTTGTTGATAAAGGAATTTTACTTTTTTTGACTTTTTTTTACTTTCGTGTGTTCCTTGGGTGTGTGTGGACCATCGATATACAGCCCTTTCACTGCGCATTTATTTTTCATGCGCGCCGGCTGTGCTCGCATTTTATTCGGTCGATTCGTATAAATGCGTCCGTAGCAGAGTGCCCTAGTAATTGAGGTAATAATCGACGTAGATTGCGTTGAAATCATATGAAATTATTTTTTTATCTTATGGTATCGTCCCAGTAAAGGATAGATCCTGGAATATTGAAAACATGTTCCTAAGATCCAAAATTAACATTCCAATAATATTCCAAAACATTCCGGAATATTAACAGAATGTACAGAGAATATTCAGATAAGCGCAAAATGTTCCATTTTTATCTATATTTTGAATATTCCAGAAATGTTCTCAGGACATGCTTGAAAAACATTCGGAAGATATCCCACGTATATTTCACCATATATTCCGAATGATATATTATACAGTAAAGGTTATGTTAAGAAAACGATTTTATGAATTATTTAGATGGTATTCATTTATGAATATATGGTTCATTTATTCAAAGATACATATAAATATGAGACAATATAAAATAGATTAGAGATAATAGACCGCCGTATAGACAAGTAACGCGTAATAGCCACGTAATGGATGCGTGTACAAAAGATGCCACGAGACATCCGTCTCCCCCTGTAGTTAAGATTTTTCTTCTTCTTCGTAATTGTACGAGACACGACCCCGACACTGGGTACGAAACGCAAATAATTAAG
>NJRP01000041.1:1004942-1031000 GCA_003063835.1 Aphaenogaster floridana | reverse complement strand
ATTATTGTGGTTGTGGCAACCTTATTGTTTTTTTTCCGTGCACGTATATTTAAGTGCATAAATAATTCTGCAGCCGCGTAGAAGGGAGTGTCTGGATTGGTTATAAACTTTTAATTTTAAAAATTGATAGCGATGCGGAATGTGTTTCACAATTAGTATACTATTTGGTACGTGCGACCAATTTGTTAAACTCTTACTTTCGAAACGCTACGAATATTATCACGGCTAATTTTGGTGGCACAGCCGAAATCGCATAAATAAAAGAGGTCTCTTAACGTAACCACTCACGCACGGGTAGCCAAGTTCTCGCCCCATCTCGCCCCGGAAACCCCCGACGTCGGATTACTGCGCCATTAGCGCCCGCGTAAATCCGAGGCTTCTATCGGGCGCACCGATATTTCTAGTATATGTGGCGGGCCGTACTGCTGTTTTATTAAGACGCGCTTTCTCATTAAGAAGTCTCGCGCCATTAGCGCGGCCTACCACACGAGCGCACGCGGGACGTTCATTCGATAAATTAGCGATACCTCGCCAATTCGGTATACGCGTTTCCTCATCCATTTAATCCTAGCATATTAAAAAACCAAAGTACTCCGTTCCATAATATCATACAATATCGATATCAGCTTTAAACACAATAATTAAAAAATAGAGATGACTAAATAAAAGGAATAGGATTTAATGGAATTAAATACCATTAATTGTAATATATCTCTTAATAAGAAATATATTCCAATTAATGATATTTAATTCTTTTTTTATTTAGTATTCTCTTAGTAGTAGTAGTAGTAGTAGTAGTAAATGTAAGCGGGTGGGACCAAAACGGTTCCTAACGTCACCTAGATCAATAAGTTCCATTAGTATTCTCTTACTTTTTAAATAATATATCTCTTATTAAAAAATATATATTAAACATAGTGTATATAGAATCAAATATTACTAAAATATCAATATGAAAATAGGCCTAGTGACGGTACACGGCGGTTCTTGGTGCCTAATAATAGTTTTACAATCTAATGTTTATACGAACTGCAAATATGCGGCTATATTATTAGGCAAATATTATTATTAGGCACCATTACTAGGCTTATTTTTATATTGATATTTAACAATTTCGACGGTTTTAATATTTCACTTATTATTGTCAAATATTACTAATTAGAAATATGTAGAATTAAATATCACTAATTGGAATATATGTATTTCTTATTAAGAGATATATATATGTATTTCGCATTCATCGATTTCCAAGATGTTTAAATTTCATTATTTTTTAAATTAAAATTGAAGGATAACTTTTAATAGATATCTATTTCGAATTATTAGAGTAAGGAAAAGTATTAAAATAAATTGAGATAAAGGCATCAATCACATAAAATCTCGAAATGAAATTATAACTGTCTTGATCTCACAATTTATAGTGTTAAATTTAATTTTTGTTATTAATTCTCAAATATTAAAGTGTCATTAAAATAATTGTTATAATGAATTATTTTGAATCGCGAATCAAATGAATTGAATCAATGAGTTTTTATTCTCTCTCATTTGATTTACCTAATTCTAATTCATTCTGAAGCTTATAATTCGAAGCTATTGATGCCTAGATATTTTTATCTCGGCAGAAGAGAAACGTCTTGAAAGAATTGAAAAAATTTGAAGAAAAAACTAAAGGAAACGTGCGAAATGTGTGCGAGACGCCCTGTGGCGGAATAAATACATGGCGCGCCCGTTCGTCTCGGCATTTCTATTTCTCGTTATTTCGCCGTACCTTTTTGTTACTTTAAATTTTCGCGACGCGACCGCCTCTACCCGCGCGTTCCGTAACGTTCTTTATGCGCCGGTATAAACACAATTTCTGGCAAGCAAGGCTCGCCACCAACCCTCGTGTATCCTCGCCGCGCTTTATATGCAGGCACGCTTCCCTCCTCAGACTCGTCCTGCGGGATTCGGTAAGATGCACGGCAATTTCTGCCGGATCTACAACTTGTATCTTCCCGCACTACGGCTTTAATTTCGATTGTATTAAGATGCAGGAATCTTTCTTCCGTAGTCGAATGCTTCGACACATCGATTTTGCAAAGTGTATACCCTGCCGAGATATCTGTGCAACAATTTTGTTACATTAGCATACATCTACAGTTATAGATACGGTCTTCTATTTATTCAGAAATTTATTAATTATTTATTAATTTTACTACATTAATTATTTTTTTATATTTTTATTTAGCTAATCCGAATCAAAACACATACCTTATAAAATAAAGCGAGTCTGCATTATGCGTTTCGTCTCCACCTGTGAGAGAAAAAATGAAAAATTTACATTGAATATTAATATAAAATTCTATGATCGCGCGAAGAATGCTCTTCTTTTGATCCGCGAACGCAGTCACTGCCAATTAATGCTAACCTCGCATTGTCAAGCATGCGCCATAGAATACAGTTAGCGTTTCCCAGTCATCAATAATTTATCTCAGCGTTGATTCAGCAAATGGAACTTTTGCAATTATAATATTCTCATTAACGAACCGCGCCCGCTGACGGCGCTTATTATGCCGCGGTCGCGCATCACGCTCAGCATTATAACGCCAAAGTATTACCGATACATTTGCTGTATTAAATAATATGCTAGGAAACGTAGGTGGTCGTATTATATCGCGATAATCTCCTACTTTTTGCTAAGCCGCTGTCGTCATTCTTAATTATCTCTAATACTTTCTGCCTTGTAGCGATTTTTTTCATCTTTGACATCATTTTGATATCCAGTCATTAAAATAATTAATGCTGTTCTGTAGCTCTTAGCAAAAAGCCGGAAAATTTATATAAAAATAAATTATACTTTTATGTTTAAAAATAAATATGAAAATATACTAGAGTGTTAAATTATATATTTCAAGATATATTGCATAAAATTAAGTGATGGTATTATTCACATAAAAATATTATCTTAATAATTCATAAGTTTAATTTGAATTTGATAGAGTTTTCAATTTTCTTCTCCATTTTTTTTTGCAGCATCAAGATGCGGACAGGTCTTTGCATTGGCAGTGGGTGAGTGAAAATTCTTTTTAACATTCATAAAAAAATAACTTAAAATTATGAATACAGGAACTGAAATGCCGCATATAATTTGAAATATGGAATTTACTTTAAGAGAACAAGAAAATTAGCTCATTAGAGAGAGGAGAGAGAGAGTTCATCATTTTATTCACGATTATATTAAAAAATTTATAACAATTAGAAATTGTCCTTTCTAATAAATGGGGTTTCGACATAGAAAGTTTTGATACTCGCGACGTCGTTAGAGGTCGATTTAACTGTAAATATTCATGTCTATATCGAAATAATTTTCGCAAGCGGATGGCTCGGACACAAAACTCGTGGTTTACTTCCGCTCGAAATACTTCGGAATTATGGTAGCGAGGACCGATGTGGTATGGTGGGACGGTAGTGTTGTAATTTGATTATAGATTCCATCGACGTCGAGTGTTATTAACGCAAGCAGTACGGTCGCATTACTGGCGATTCGTTGATACCGAGTGGAATTATTAAATAGTTGGCCCATCGTCCCGTATGTGTAAGTGCTTTATTTCTTCGATTGTTTCTGTTAACCGTAATTTTGTGGAGAACAACGCGTTATTGCGTACTAGCGAGCATAATTTAAGTGTCGAACAAAAGGACTGCAAATTAATTATTGATTATTCAGTGATGATATTTATTCTTTGATATTCAAATATATACATACTCGATCATTGATATTCATGATTACATATCTGGTTTATAATTGATCTGTATGCGATTTATGTTATCGCAAATCTTTAATAATATTATTGAATCTTGAACTGATTCAAATTCCATCGCCATAATTTAAAAAGATCATGACTATAATTTATATATTCAGATATAAAGACTACTCACTTATTGAAAAATGGAGTAGTGGAAATTAAAATGTTTTAAGAGTCATTTTATTATATAATACAATAATTCTATATTTATAAAAATAAATAATAATTAAGAATTACAACCGAAACAGTTATTGCTGTTAATAAGAGAAAGATAAAAATATCATCATCATTTTGTTACATAGATCATACGTTAAGCGCTGAAGACTAATTTGTTTCGAAATTGGTAACGGGCGATTAATTTTTTATCGGTGTGAACGTGACCGATGGTTGTTATTCCGAAATCCGCCGGCTTTTGACGCTACGGCATTAAGAGGCTCGCCATTAGTCCCAGTTATTAGCCATCAAAGCGCGAGGCGCAGTCAAATTAACCATAAATTACAGTCAATGTTGGGGCGAGCGATTATTTACAGCCGACTCATGCATACGCATGGCGTATATTTCGTGCCCGCATTTGCGATCCGGCCCCCGTCTCGCGAATGGCACTCGTAATCATAAAATTCTAATCAGGCGATTATTGACGCGATACTTTCAAGCGAGATTATGCTAAAGCGTGCTCGCAAACTCCCGTGCGCCGTAAACCGCGCATAATCGTTAAATCGAATATACATATCCGCGCGGATTTTTCCCGTCGCGTTTAGACGGCGAGATTATCTGTTAGCATTTCCTTATACATCCTACGGCCTAACCGTCGTGCGGATAATAATTTTAAGATAATTAGCCGACGCCGCGTATAATGCCGGAGCGTTTATAAATGCTGGTTAGTGAATATGAGCGCGAACTTGTTCAAGAAAGACTTAAATAACTCGCGAGAGGAAAATAATTGTTAATTTTTCTCGTTTTCTAAAAATAAATAATTGTACACGGAGAAAATTTTATATTAAAAATTACTATATATGGCAGTAGCCGTGGACCATGCTGGAATTATAAAAATTTTTACTATGCTTTCACAAAAAAGTTTAATAATTATTAATATAATGACATAGTAAAAATTTTTATAACTCCAGCAATGGTCCACGGCTACTGCCGTACATAGTAATTTTTAATATAAAATTTTCTCCGCGGCGTGTACACGGAAAAAACGATAAGGTTGCCACAACCACAATAATAGTAACATTTGGTACAGCCACGTCCTGTGGTTGTCACATTCACATTGATGTGAAGGCAACTATATGCATTTGGTACAGCAAACATAGTGAATGTTGAGACAAACATATATAGATGCACTACACAAAACAATGTGAATGTGACAACCACAGGACGTGGCTGTACCAAATGTTACTATTATTGTGTTTGTGGCAACCTTATTGTTTTTTCCGTGCAAGCGTAAATAATTTCTACTACTCCATTATTTTTGAGGATTATATAAATGTTTTCCCATTTATAGCTAATAGAGCGGTTTAATCCGTAAAATTAGTTAGCTGGAAAAATCTGTGGTGTCCAATTAAATTTGTTCGCGAAACGGTGAACGATCCTCGATCGTTTGTAAAAAAAAAAAATGATTAACGGCGGTAGCCGACGAGGTGGAAAAGAACGGCAGCTTGTTTCGCGCGAGATAAGCGTTAGAGCGGCGCGAAATAAACGCCTTTCTGTAGATGATAGCGATTTCGAGCGAACGAACTATCGCGAGGGGAGCATTAACGGGAGGAAAGCGTGGGAAGAAAGGCGGAAGGGCCGGGGTTGGTGTATGTGCGTCCGTGCAGTAAGAGAGACATCAGGAACCTATTTCGAAGTGGCGCGGCACGATTTTCTACACTTACTCGTCCATCACGCTGATGAGTTCGCAGGCGGCACAATGCCGTAAGAACTCGGCGAGAGATAAGACCGAAAAACCTTCGAGCAATCCCTAATCCGCGCGATAAATATTTCGTACGTATGTATGTGTTTTACGGTGTACAGAGCGAGAAGAGAGATTCGCGTGAGCGAGCACGTTAATCGTCGATTGCACGTTTTACTTTGTTTCACGTTACGTTTTGCTTCGTATCGTTTACCTTTCGCGTGTACATATTTTTCTTTTCGAATCGTAAATATTTAACGTCGAATCACCTTCGCCGGTAGCCGAGGATTGCGTTACATTTCATATAACGTGATATTGTTTAAGTGTACATCCATTCTGTGGATAAAACATACGACATTGAAAAATCTATGCATATATCCAACGTAGAAAAATCAATGGGTGGTCACCGTGAAAGAAATAAGTAGAGGAGGAACGACGTATTTATATGCGTCGATAAGTTCTGGATCACACTTTGTTTTTTTCATTTTCATCAGCGCTCTCATACCCCTCGGTTGCGTCCCGCTTTCGCTTTCGATGCAAATTTTGACCCTCGGGCGCAATATTAAGGGCTCGCCAGTAAATGGCGTCTTTTAATATCGAGAACAGTTGCTAGATCACGTTCCATGGAAGCTTTTACATTAGCGGATGACGATTGTACATGTATCAGCGTTATCGCAATTTTACGAATTTGTATAAAAAAAACATTGCATAATACGAATAATTTACAAGTAACAATTAAAATCTATGTTGTATTGTATCAAAGATATTAATTTAAAAAAACAACAGTAAGGGCGCTTATTTTATCACTAAATTAAAATAATCAACTTCAAGTAGATCGCAAATTTATAACTTATTATAACTCACTTTTTTGAAGTATAAAATTAATTTATTTATCAACCTTTTTTTTAGTTTTTTAAAATAACTATTTTTCGCAAATGTTTTTAAAGTAAATTTAAAATTAAAAATTATTTTAATTATCAGAGACGCACATCTCACAATTTTCTGAAACTCCGATATTCTATCATTCATATTCCTCGTTTCACATTATGCAAAATGTTCCCTTCATATTTCTTCGAGAGTCGCGTCTCATTGTCGCGACCAGACCGGTCCGTTTCCGTTGTTTAAGAGACACCCAGTCTGCAAACAGTCAATCATAGGTCCGGGGGTGACTTCTGGGGTGGAAGACAATTCGCGCAGCCACTGAATATTATGCTCTCTCATTGTACCGCGCTGCACGTCGTCATCTCCGGCGAAAGGCAAGACGCTCCCTTGCCAATTTATCGCCGCGATACCCGCTGTTGTTTCCCGTTGCAAAGAATACTCCAACAGGAAATAGATGAATCCTTCTTTTCTGCGTCTCTAGAACTCAGCAAACAATCGGCCGCAGAAATCTTCAATCGATACTGCCGATGGATTAATCAGCCATCGGTTATCGATTAAAGACGCGTTGTTTAAAGTCCGTTTATGTTATGCAAGAATTATATGTATTATGAAAATCAGTTTGTAGGTTTTACGATAATGGTTGTACACTGATAAAAATTTTGGCATTATTTTACTGTGAGAATCGGTGGTCATTTTTAATCTTTGATATACGCAGTTAAAGTACAGAGTACTTTGTAATTTTTTTTCAAAACGTTATAGTTTGATTCAAATCACTCTGTATTTTAAGTGTATAAATCAAAGATTGAAAATGACCACCGATTCTCACAGTAAAATGACGTTCAAATTTTTATCAGTGTAGGATGATGATATTCTCAATACGCACACTCCACTTTACTGAAATGCTGTGATACTCTCACGCGACTGAGACTAAAATCCCACGCCGGACTGTAAATTTATTGTACAGAAATGAATGCTAATTTACAAATAATCTGTAAAAATACCAGAGATTCAGTCAATTTTTCATAATATTTCTGTATTTTTAATTGAAACAAGAGGAAAAATGCAAATATTAAGTAAAAAAACTATGTTCAAAGATTCAGTGATAAATAAATTTTCTTTGCAAATTTGCATTGATTTTTATCAGTGTATCAATATCAAAATCATAAGATACGTCGCGTTTTGCCGCAAGTTTCCGTGAAACACATGACGTTACGATTGTCCATTCGGTCGACAATCTACGAACAGACTACCGGCTGCAACGGGAAGCAATCTCAGACGACAAAGATCTGCCGTTTTCAAGGATAATTAAGGATCTTCCGAGCTTCTGCGACCCTCTGATACGAGACAGAAGTCAATTAATAATCCTTTGTGAAGGAGCCAGTTTGGTCTTCCTTACAGGCGACTGTATAATATCCCGACGACGGTGGCGGCAGCGGCCCGCCATTCAAGATCGGCATCGGGACAATAGCCGCTTAATCCTGAAATTTTTTCTAATTACCCCGGTACGGAAGCTACCGCAAGCTAATTAAACTTATTCCGAAATTCGCCGCAATTTCTTTCGCAAACATTATTCATTGTTAAACGGATGGCCACTGGGTGGATCGAATTAATTCGCGCCGACTTGGATCGAGAGATCGAGACGTCCTTCCCGCCTAAGAGGATTTCCACTTTCTTTATGATTCAAAGAGGAGAAGGTCGCATTTGTGTGACTGGTCTTTCATTGTTAATTAGCGCACATTAAGAAGGAGTTAAACGAAAATAAGATTTTTGCTGAATAATTCAATTTCATAATTATATATAGGTATTAGTTCTCTTATATTAAAAATATTAAATAAATTTAGATAGAGAAAACATACGCACACATGTGTGTATATATGTGAAAGATATTTTTCACGTTTATTTCGAGTTTTACAAATTCCTACATATAAATGAGAAATACATTTACAATATGCTGTCGGCAGATAAAGCTTATCGTAATGAGAAAATGTTTTTAAGAATGTAATAAGTATTTACATCGAGATTGAGAATATGCGTATCGCTTACGAGCTGCTCTTACGCGATAAAGTTGAAAAATCGTACCGCTCGAATGAAAGAGACGAGCCCGGAGCCTTTAAGGACCATTTTATCTGCCGCACGGTAGATCCTGATGGCCGCCGAATAAGCGTTTCGTAATAATTTCAAGGGCGTCGAACCGGGTAATTCCCGAGTGCGCCGAGGCGCCAAACGCGATTATGTAGCGCAGCCGGAACTGGATATTCCGCGATAATAAAAATTGAATGGCCGGCGCCTGGCCGTCGAAGATACGAGCGTAATTACGACGAGCACTCAATTCCAAATCGTCGTGTGCATAAGCGTGCGTGCGTGCGAGTGTGCGCCAACAATCGCCTGCCCCTCTGCTCGCGATACGACCATCGTACGCACATTGTTGCAACAATTTCACGCCTTAATTAACAAGCTCCGCGATGAAAATATTTTTCCGAAAGGATGTTATAACGAGCGAAAATTAATTGTTTTTTTGCTCGGTTGTTTATATCGATTATGGCAATCTTTTGAGCATTTATTAATTGAATTCGGCTAATCGTACTGTGAAAGTAACAGCGGAATAACAGATTAAAATGAATATGTGTAGGACACGCGCGTGAAATTTTTATACATTCAAAAATTATAATACAGTTTAAATCTGAAATTTTCTAAAATTAGGAGTTATACATATGTACATATATATAAGATTGTCTGTCAATATGATTTTTCGATCTTGTTGCTACATGAACTTAAATTTTATTAGAATAATAATATAATATAATTGATTATTTATTTATCTGTAACAAAAAAAACAGTTTTCGTAATTTGCATCAAACACAGGTGGTAAATTAATATTTATCCAAAAGGAATAAAATAAATCAAAAACAGACCGGCTGTAATTGTATGGCATTTATTAGTCTGCTAATAATTTCAAACTGCAATGAGTAAATGACTTTGTAATCTTGTAATTTTTAATCTTGATCACTCCCATAAAATGCAATCTTGATAACTCCCATAAAATGTAATAGTGCCGATTATCCTGAGATTATTTATTAGATTTTGTTCGCATGCAAGCTTGTTTGTAATATAGTTAATATTAAGATAGTTTCCTGTATCTCATATTTCTCTCATATTTCAACATGTTATGTTTTACATCAATTTTAATTATTGATTATGACAAATCTTATTAACTCAATTACGTAACTCAATTTTTATAACATATATTGTAAAAATATATTTTAATATTTGAAGACAGTCAGATGCTTTTAAAAAATAAGCATAAATTAAAAGATATTTTTTATTAATTAAAGACAATAAAATAATAATGTGTTAGTTTTCCCATTTATTAATTATTGAAATTGTTTATAATATAATATATTTGAGTAAGTATTGCGACATAACCATTGCAAGGCGCTTCATTAGATATTAATAATTCAATTTAATACATAGTCCTGACTATCCAAGATTTTCCGAATAGAAGCAATGATTTATTAAACGATGTTCAGCATCGATAAAAACATAAAAACAATTTAGGAGTTTGTTTTGTCTTCTCTGTGATAAGCAATTTCGCGATTTACAATGCACTCCAGCCGACTGAAACGAAATTGCATTCGCTACGGTGGCGTAGACGTGCGTCACCTCAAAGTTTTCTACGACGGGCCACTTACAACTTCGTTACAACTTCCTCGCGAAGCGCGGACGTAATCTTTCGGATTTATTGGCTCCGCGTCATTTCTGATTGCCGGCACGTATACTTGTTCACGAAAAAGAATTCGGAAAGATTATCTCTGTTCAAATGGCACACGACATATAATCGAATCCGAAAGTTTTAATCAACCATAAACGAATAAAATTTTAGAAATTAAAACCAATAAAAGAAAATCTAATAAAAAATTATCTGAAATTTTACCACGAACATTTTTTTAAACAATTTCTCTGAGAAAATGAACATCAGAACTAAAATAAAATTTTTATTCGCAACCTGTTTCTAATAATATTCACATATCAAAATTATATCATATTACAAAATATAGATATAATAAAAATATAACAAAAACACACTAAAATATAAAAGTAATTTAATCTGTATTTTTTTAATTAAAATAAATGATCTCAATATTTTTTTATTTGAATTAAAACTCACTTAAATAGAAAGCTATATTGACATTATACTATATTTTATTAATGAAAAATATAATTGCAATTAATAAACTTTTATTTCTTTTAAATATTAATATAAGTCCAAAATTATTAAAAAATTCTTTTATTTAACATACGTTGAGAATTACGGCGCATCGTTTCTTTATATTTTCTACTTTCTATCACACAATATCATTGATTAAAAATATTATTGCTTCAAGTGTCTCTCTACAATCGTGTCCGGTTCTCCACATTCCTTCGAAAAGAGAATTTTCCCAAAAGTTCACCGTGCATGACAGTCTCCGATTGGTCGATCGTACGGTGGTATCTCGCGTTAGTAAACTTTCCTCGATGCTCGAAAGCAACGCGACAGATTAAGGGCGGCCGGTAAACACGCTCGGCAAATATCGAGCTGTGCATCTTGGTCTTAAAAATAACAGACTTTTCTGAAAGCACGACAGACACGTCGGCGCGTCAGCCACTCGAATATGAAAGGGAGACACACAGGGAGGAATGCACTATCCTCTGCTTGGACGCCGTGCAGGTGTTATGATACCGCGCGTTTACGTGTTTGCTTTCTCATGCCAGAAGAAAAATCACGCTCGCGATGGCCGCCGCGAAATCGACGACTCACCGCGACGTCACGGCAAACATTGCTGTTAATTAATTAAGTATAAACCGTCTAATCTCTGGCCAACTAAGGTATTTTTATTCTATTCTTTTGGTATTCCTTATTAACACAATTAAGAATTTTTAATGGAATAGCTGTGACGTCATTAAAGTGAAAGATTTTTAACTGCAAGTAAAATTATGACGATAAATATTGAATTATCCAACAAAATAACTAACAATCATGTTTCTTGTAATTAATAGTGACATTTACTAAATCACATTTTAGTTTAATAAGCATAAGTAATTGTTACAACTTTTAGAAAAATATGTGAATATAAGGGAGAGCGTATTTGCAATAGGATGCACACCAATAGACATCATCAATCCTTCATTCGCAGTTTGATTAAAGCATCAAACAAATCCACGTTGATGAAGGCCATAGAAATTTTTTTCTCGGGTTGAATCAATAAAAGTCAGTCCAGGATTGACGCGTGAAACGAGTTCTTTTCTTGGCATAGATTTAAAATCCTTGATTGCGATATTTTCAGTTTTAACAACGATTAACGAGTCTCGACTTGAACTATTCGGAACTCCTTTGCATTTTGTTTGCTCCCTTTCAATCGGTTGAAGACCTCAGAAGATACCAGAGCGGATCTTCGCTGCTTTATATTCCTCATGTACAGTAGCTCTTCTGTTCTGAAACTCTCAAATACGTCAATTCTTCTTGGAGGAAAGGGTTAAGTGGCCAACCTAAAACGCAAAAAAAGGAACCGAGATCGATTCGTTCCCGATACGCCGCGGTAACGATCTCGATTTTTCTATCCCGAGGAAAAAGGTCGGACAGGTGAAGAAGGGGAGCAAAAAAGAAACAACACGACTATCGTTCGATCCGTAACACGTGTGCGTGCGTCTTGATGTGAGGGTGGAGAAGGTTTGTGACAAAAAACTGATAAAAAATCCGCAATAATTCGATAAGAGGTGACAGGCTGATAAAGCTCTATACATTTAGGAAGAACTATCTTCAACAAATATTACACACGAATATCCCGCAACGTAATTTTAATATGATTAACCAAACTAACGTATATTAAAACTGTGCAACGTATTAAAAATTTATTTCTTCTAAGTACGCTTTAAAATGGACAAACACTCCGTCAACAACATTTCACGTCTTATAAAAACGCTTTTTCCAGATTAGCTCTCTGCTTGAAAAGAGAACTTAGCCGCTGAATGAATTCGTTGACGGCGACGAGGAACCTTTTACATAGTTAATCGATGGTAACATTACTCATTGCTTAGTGCGTGTCTGCACTAAGAAAAAAAATTTGTTGAAGAACTAAAATATTTAGTCCGATACGTTCAAATAAAACATTAGTTAGTTTAACAGAACATTAGTTGAATTAACTAATTCTTGATTTAAAAATTTTGATGGTTGACATGAATGAACTATACCTTCTTTAATTCAACTAATGTTCAGTTAAACCAACAAATGTTTTAGTTGAACGTATCGGACTAAATATTTTAGTTTTTAACAAATTTTTTTTCTCAGTGTGGCGCATTTTTGTATATACTCTTCGAAGTTTTGTAATCTGCAATAAGTTCACGTGCGCGGAATACATGCCGTCTTAACGTGGCGCAAGCGATGATGCCTTACTCTAGTTTCGATAGCAATTTTACACGGTAGTTCTTCAGTAAGCCAAAAAAAGTTTGCCCCTCTCGTTATGCGTTTCAAAGCTTTTTACGATAACGTGGGGTTTTAAGAAATTTACAATCATTTCATACGTGGATATGAGGAAATAAAGTATTTTGCGATAATAAAAGTTATAACGTATAATGATAATGTATTATAACGTAAATATAATATGTAATAATAATAATAACATATTGAACAAATAAAATATAAAGAGATTATAAAATGTTGTTGCTCTGCTTTAGACTTTTCAAGCATTAAATTATTCTCTCTGTTAATTGCACAAATATTGAATGGATTGTTAATGAAATTTTGTATTAAAGTCTTCAAAGAAATCAATTGTATTTATTAATATTTTCTTCATCGCTGTATGGATGGTTACAGAGATATTGGTGATACAACAGAAAACAGTTTTTTACATGAAAGATTAAATAAAAAATATAGAAGAGAAAATATTTTTAGCGCGAGACTTGGTTTTCAAGAAAATCGATTTTATGAGGTAAAAGATTATGTTTTAAGAAACGTTAGCATACAAAAGCAGATTCGGAGTTTTATTTTTCCGTTTCGCAGCTAATCGATGCCAGACTCTCAAGTCTACCTACGAGAAGTCACCTATCATTTCCGCGTTCGTTTTTTGCTCTTTTATTATGCGCGCGCAAACTCAGACAGGTAGCAAAGCTCGTTCTATAAATATCCGAGAAAGGAGTGTCGCACGAAGGCGAAGGGAGCAAATGAACAATATTCTAATCGATCGACCGGAAAAAAAGCTCTGAGCTCCCGTGAGGGTTTTTTTCTCTCTCGCGTGCACCGTCGATTCTTTTCTACATCGACTAAAACTGAAAACAGCGTCCAACTTGCGACGTTCAACTGTCCTCGCGAAAGGTTTGCTCTGTTTATCAAGCAACCACTGCTGCGTTTATTCGATTATAACAAGTTTTAGCAGTAGACTTTGTTTTCCAGCAAGAAAACGTATTTGAATTTACAGCGTGACAACACGTATGCAAATAAATATGTTACTTGTGAGAAATGAAAAAAACGGAAATTACCATCTTAATTTTTACAAGAGAAAAATATATTAGAAAAATAGGAATATTTCTAAAATCTGTAAAATATATAATGACACTAAAATGATGTACAAAAACCTGTAAATTTTCAAAATTTAAAAAGCTTCTACTTTTTCAAATAACTGTTAAAAATGTAAAAAGTATTTTTGAAAATGCTACTTGAAGACTTCCTTTCCAGAAAATATTAAATATAAGATGCTAATATGAATATTTTATATGTAAGACATTTGTTAGATTTATTTTGAGAGAACCTCGCCATTAACAATTGAATGCATCGTTGTTAGTCGCAAATGTTTTTAAAAAAGAAAAGAACGAAATAAATAGAGCCGATTTGCGAACGAGAAAAAGTACCGGTGTAGCACACGATAAAAATCTGTACTTTGTAAATTTTGCACATTAAACGTTTTGTAATTAAGTTTGCCTATATATTCAGATACCCTCTCCCTTTACATTTATAACGCATCACGACATTATTTAAAATATTACGAATTTAAAATTTTACGGATGCATAACAGATTATCCGTCACAAACAATAAAAAATAGATTGTCGTGAGCTTCAAATCGATCTTGTATATCGTTCGGGCATTTGTACAACTTTCCATGCTCCTTAACTTTTCAGATCGACAATCGCGATTGATCGCGCTGATAATTCGAGCGCGTAGAACGCTCGACGTTCCTCCTGCATGCGTTTCACTCGCACGCATGCAGAGACGCGGCCGCTACCGAATATTGTTAAGCGGAAGGAACACAACGGGGAGCACTAAGTACGCCCGGCGCGAGTTTAATAACGGCTCGGTATGATAATTGAGGCATAAAAGATCGAGTAATCTGCGACGGCGCGATTGACTGGAGGAACGGAGGGGGATGCCGTTCATCGCACAGGGCCGCGTCTTCAAAGGTTTGTGAAAAAGACCTGTGAAAATTTTCTATGCAAGTTAAATTTTTGTAAAGCAAGAAAGAATTTAAATTATATATTTGATACACGTATATATGTATATATATATATATTTATTTATTTAGAAAAAATATATATATGGGGCGTTCTCTGTTAAAAAGGCCACCACCTCTGCCCACTTCAATTTTTAAGACAAAATGCTCTAAAAGAGCTTAAAATTTCCGTTGAAATAACCATTTTTCCATGCCTTTTTGAAAATTCAAAATGGCGAACTTTATGCCAGTGTGATCACTTGATCTTGAGAAGAAATTCATTTTTGAATAAAGTTAAATAATAGACCATTAAAATCGACTTGTTATTAGCTTTTGCATTTATTTGTTAGATAAGAATATTTACAATTTAGCAGATGCGAACATCAGTCTGTAATATTATATTGTTGCTTCTTATAAAGTGCACGTTTATTCACGATATTATTAATTTTTCAATGGCTTTTTCCATTCTAGTCGCGATTCTGAATCCGCCATTTTGAATTTTTAAAAAGACCATACGGCATCGAACAATAGTTATTTCAACGAAAATTTTAAGCCCTTTTAGAGCATTTTATCTAAAAAATTGAAGTGGGCAGGGGTGGTGGCCTTTTTGACAGAGAACGGCCCATATAAACAAATTTTATGTTTTATATGAATAAAAAATAAAAAATTGTATATTATATATATATATATATATATATATATATAGGTATATAATATACAATTCTTTATTCTTTATTCATATAAAACATAAAATTTTTTCTTGCTTTATGAGGAAAATCTAACATAAAATCGATATTATCACACAGCATTAGATGTCCCCGCTGAAAAAAAAAATATTTCTTATATATATCACATACTGTATAGTTCATTACATATGGAGTATATTACATACTACGACATGCAGAAGTACTCAAGTTTTATCGTATCAGCTGTTGAAAAGTAATGAAATTCTTTTCGATGAGTTCGAAATCGGTTTTCTTCCGCCGAAAGTTTGGCAAAATCCCTGATTATGCAAATATATTAAATATTGAAGCGCAAAGACTTTTAGTGAATTGGTGAGCAAAATTTCAAGACCTTAAGTACATGGAAGAACTTGATCTTTTCAATTAATTTCATATAAACTTTACTTAAATAACAATTTGGTTTCTTGGACCTCTGAAAAATAAAGAACTCTTCGATGTCTTCAAACATGCCGCTAATTGTTGAAAGGACAATTCATTGCTTCGCCAGACAAGAAATAATTTTCGAAATTAAATGTAAACAATTCCGAAAAGGTTTGAGGCTTTTGTCACGATAAAATCTCCTTTAAAATATATTTCCAAAAGACGGTATGGAATGTCAAT
Source organism: Aphaenogaster floridana (assembly GCA_003063835.1). Lineage (NCBI taxonomy): Eukaryota > Metazoa > Arthropoda > Insecta > Hymenoptera > Formicidae > Aphaenogaster > Aphaenogaster floridana. Next base: position 1,014,645 of record NJRP01000041.1, on the reverse strand, counting down.
TATGGCGTTTTTTTTTTTAAAGAGAACTGTATGCGGCCCTGGACCCTCGCATCTCCGGATCCAGCTCGGCTCTATTACATACGCGTTATACGTGCAAGTCAATTTACGGTGGAAAGTAGCTACGTGAAATTGTTTCGTCTAAGGTAGTGGTTAATTTAGCCTCGGATTCCACGGCGGTGGCAAAGGAGAACAGCGCTGCCGCGCGGGACTCGCGGGGGCGGGCCTTTTCGTTTCTCGTACGCGGCATGTCTAGTACCTATCACGCAAATCGGAATGAAATTTTCCGCGAACGAACGCGAACGTGAGTGCGCGCGGATTCTCGGTTAGGGTTATTAAATTAGACGGTTATTACAGCTGGCCCGGGAAGCAAGAAGCGCCGAGGTCGCTCAGACGGCGGAACTGGAAGAGGGCGTGGAGAAATCGGCGGTCATTGTACCTCGATGAGATCAGCTGACGCTATAACACTTCCGCGTTTGACGCGACTTTTGTCAACCGCGTTGGAAAGTTTTACCAAAGTTTTTGCTTTACTAAAACGTATCGATCGTTACAAGGTATTAGTAGATCGGATTGCTATTCCGAGTTCGGTAAAGTAATAAACCTCGCTGAATAGTATGCTTATATTTGGAATATGTGGCAGTAGGATATTTAGTCGTTAGTTTCCAATTTTCCAAGCTCTCGTAATGACTATTACCTACTTAAAACCTGGAAAGTTCGTCGAACCTTCCAGTATTCCGTTGTAGAATAGAGATTTAAGATAGGAGTATCAATTGTAAATATGCATTTCCAGTGTATGCAATGTATCTCGCGCAATATGAGTCTAATCTTTTAACGTGACCTTTCATCTTCGGGTCGCAGAGTGATATTGGCCTCATTCCTGTCTCTCAAAATATGAAATCTCCAGTGTTTGCGCAAGCTTCGCACACTTATCATTTTACTTCTGCGATACCGTGCCGATTCGCCGGATTTAAACGCGACGGACACTTCCGCCGATAGACCCGTCTCGGCCGTGACGGTGATGCGCCCTTTGCATGTCGGCATTCGCGTTAAGGCTCCGAGTGGACCAAATGACCAGTCATAAAAGTTATAATGAGCCAGGCCCACGGCTGATCGGTCCGTTCTATAGTGCGCGCTTCTCCGTGTCCCCTCGTCGTTTCTTCGTCTCCTCTCGTGCTCTCGCGTCGAGGTTCCTTCGAGCTCTCCGGTCGGTCCTCCTTCCTCTTCCCCCCTGTTTCTTCCCTCCCCCGCTTGCCCGAGCCCCTCGTCCAATTCGGCCGATGGCAATCCATCCATCCCTCTCGTCCGCGGACTCCTTCGATACAAACTATACCCGAGTACAGTCGAGATAATGAAAAGGCGCTCTCTCTCCACGCATTCGAAGGAACTTGTGGAATCTGTGCCGGCGCATTGTGCCGGTCCGCCATTATCCCGTCCGCGGAAACTTCGGAACAACGGCGACGGCGGCGGCGACGATTGGATCCCGCGTTTTTCATGCCTCGCGCTCTCGAAATCTCGCTTGCGAGACACTATGTAAATAATGAGTGCCTCTCTCAGAATGGACTGGTGATCCGGAGCGATTTTCGAGACGCCTCGTCGTTCGCGAAGGATTGCGTATTTCTATTTCAAGCGAGAAGACCGAAGAATCGGGAAGAGATTTCTTTAATTGCATTTCTCGTATAATGAATTAAATATCTATATACCTAATTAAACATCTATTGAATGATTAATGTATTGCATTAATAATGAGAAAAAAAAAGTTATTTAAAGTGCACACGGAAAGAACGGTTTTGCTGAAGTATCTAAAAATGTAGCCAGATACAGATCTGAAAATAATTATGTTGGATCATCCAAAATAATTATGTAGCACTCTCAAGCATAATAATAATGCTGTAAAAAGTTTTGACATCGTTGCAAACAGCTTGAGCGTTCTACATAATTATTTTTGGATAGTCCAATATAATTATTTTCTGATCTGTATCTGACTAAATTTTTAGATACTTTAGCAAAACCGTTCTTTCCGTGCAATAATAAAGGATATGTGCTATTTGAAATGTTGCATTGTTACGTATCTTAGTACAAATGTCCAAAGTTCTTTGAAAGATGCAGTTGTTTGAAGTTCATTATGTTATATTATAATGAAGAGCATTCTAAGTATTTAACGTTGATTTCTTCTGTTATAATTATAACGAAAGAAATTTAAACAGTTCCAGATTATTTTTGGCGTTTTATAGATTCATCTTTCTGTTTCGACCAAACTGGAATAATTGATATAATAATCCTTGTTAATTTCCCGTTAGTACATTCTGCATAAATTCACCTCATTCCGACGCGTTCTACATGTTGGAACGAGGAAGCAGACGACAGGAACTGCGAGAAGCCATGACATGTTTTGTGTTTGCGTCGCGCACTGTACGCCTCGCCGAAGAAATAAAGAAGGGGAACGACAGCCAAGAAGAAGAAGAAGAAAACGGAGAAGAAGAAGAAGGAGAAGAAAGCGAAGAAGAAGAAGAAGCAGAAGAGAGAAAAGAAAGGAGAGACAGAGGCCAGCCGTCGTCCCATGGCGTGCGATCTACAGAACGCCTAATTTTTTTCCATCCTTTTTCATTCCTGCCTCCCGTGCCCCCGGTGGGCCCCTCCGTCTCTCTTTCGCCTTCTGTCTCCGTTCGAGAAAGTTGCCGCGTGCGTACTCTTCATCTTCCTTCCTGCCTTTCGTCCTTTTTCTGCACTGATCGTCCACCCAACGTCCCGTCCCTCGAAATCCCCATCGTCTTTTTCTCCTGAGTCCCAGCCCCCGCTTCACGTGCGTGTACCCGGCCATTCTTTTGTCGAATCTTTTCCGTTCCCCCTTTCGTTGCCACTCTTCGTGGAGCGGGGGCGGCGCGGTGTTTGCGGTACTTGCGCAGATGGAGGAAGAGAAGCTATAAGAGCGCGCCGGAATTACGGCAAGCGCAAAGTCGTGCGGCTAATGAAGTCGCAATTCAGCGTTTTACCATTCGCCGATTCTGCCGCGAGTCCCATCGAGTTGGAGAAACGGCTGAGGGGGAAGAATGTATAGGGAGAAGCGACGGAATTTATCCGATACGCGCCGATAGATCGCGAGAGTAAAATCGTTGGCAGAATTTGACAGATGACATCGCAGTTTTCACGATTGATCGATGTATGTGAGCGGTTTTCCTATTAAAAAGAGATGGCTAAGATAACTGTTTTGAATAAAAAACATTTTGGGAATTTTTGTGTCATGGAAAATGCTCTCACAAAAAAATTAAGGACAATTTTTTGTGACATCTTATAGGACAGTAATATGAAGTTTATTTGTCCATTTTGTATCATTGCGTATATACATGCGTGCATGTACTTTAATTAGTTATTATATATTGTATCCGTATTTTAAAAAAATATAAAATTACATATTATTATGGTCTTGTAAATATTAATTAGTAATTTTTTAAATATAGATACGAGATATAACTTTAATTAGTTATTATATATTTAATTAGTTATTATATATTACATATATTTAATTTGTTATTATATATATCCGTATTTTTAAAAATATGAAGATTATAAAACTACATATTATTATTATCTTGTAAATATTAATATCGAATCAAATATACAAGCGCTTCAAAACTTTGCCTGTTAATCGATATCAATCAGGATTCCTTATGTTTTTGGAGGTACATATGAATTGTAGACTTTATATAGTAAAGTGAGAATGAATTTAAAAATTCTCCAAAAACATCGGATTGTTGCCTCTCGCTGGAATACGATGGATGAAAAATACGAGTAAAAATATCCTCGACGTAAATAAACACGGAAGTCAATGTGTTTCGTTTGCGTTTCAAACCCGCAGGGTTGCATTTCGACACGGCCGGCATTTTATGCATTTCGACGGGGTACTGAAATTTTCATTACGGTTCGCCGTTGCTCCTGGCGCGCGGCAAGAAACAAGGAAACGAGGATTCCATCGATTTAACAGCTTCCTTCGGAATGCCGGCGCGTCCTCGCATCGTATTACAAAACCGCTTGGCACGTGTTAGCCGGATGCAAATGTTGCAGACTAACGCGGTATCAGGCTGGCATACAAAAAGCGGAAGCCTCTTAACGATACTTTCGCTTACGTGTTAAAAGCCATAAGCGTGACGAGTGACGAACGTAAACTTTGGTACAGGCTCAGCTTTGCATCGTCGCAAATGTCCAATGCTTAGAAGCATAAAATTTTTTATTTTGTCATATTTACGTGAATAGTTTTGCAAAAAAGGATTTAATCTCGTAGATAAATTATAAAAGAACATTCAAAAGGGGGAATGTAATTTTATTAAGCATATTTAAAATAATAATAATTTAATAATAATGATAATTTTAATGCGTGCGTAAGAGATGATGGTGATGGTTTATAGAATGGACAAATACGCTATACAAATATGAAAGAAATGTACACGCAATAGGTAAGATGTTGGCAAAGCTGCTGCTATGATGCCTGTCAGAAAATTAAGGAGAAAGAAAATATGTATAAAGAAATAATAAGGTATTTGAAATTTAAAATAGATGATAAAAGCTATCAAATTTTACTTTATGCAAAACTGGTGAAAAATGTTGTATTGGCAGGACATAAATTTTGTTAATATATTATTTGAAAATTATTAAAAAAGTTATTTTTTACACTTTCGCAGCCGGCGATTGTAACGCGCGATCTAAAATTAGGAGCCGCGTGCAATTTACAAAAATAAAGCTGGTTGCCATAAGATTTTGACATTAAAATGAGAATAAAAATGAAAAAATTCCTTTATAATATCATGCTTGTAACCACTTGTTCGAAATTGAAAGAAATTTTTACGTTACAAATCTAAGCAGAAAAAATTTCAAATTTATAAATATGGGAATATTAAAATTTAAAAAAATTTTTTTAATTTATTAAATATATTTAAAAAAGATAATAAAATACTTTTACATAAAAATAAAATTTAATATTTCTTTTTTCATTCCTTTTATACATCTTTTTTTAATATTTTTTTTTGTATATTAATTTTTTTAATTTTATGTCTTTTTTAAATTCTATTCGCTTATTTTGAGGAACTTGAAATCAATTTATTGTTAGATAGCTGCTGTAATCATAAATACAAATCATAAATCAACAGAGGAGATTTGTTTCGACACTACTGGCCAATTTTATTTAAATTAATATGTCACGACGTTTCGACCATGGATTTTGATCCTTCTCAAGTGATATGTATTTATTGTTGTGCTCCTGTAAAGATCCATTTGTTTTTGTCCTCTATGTATAAAAATAGTAGCCCGAGAAAATCAATCATATATATGTGTGTGTATGTAGACTGAAAAAAAATGCTGTTGCTTCAATTAAACATCTACGTCACGGGCTGCCACACACATAAATAGTTCATTCAATTGTATTATGATTGGACCAAATATCTAGATCTTTTAATAATGTAAATATTTGTTCCAGTCATAATACAATTGAATAAACTATTTATATATGTGGCAGCCCTTGACGTAGACATTTAATTGAAGCAACAGCATTTTTTTTCTGTGTACGTATATGTATGTTTGTTTTAAAAAAAATTCCTCAATTTCCTTTGGTGGATGCGCAGCTTTATATTTTGTTGAAAACATTAAAATTTATATTTTGGTCCTTCTCAAGTGAAAGACCAAAATCCATGGTCGAAACGTCTTGATATTAATTTAAACAAAATTGACCAGTAGTGTCAAAACAAATCTCCTCTGTTGGTTTATTATTCGCTGGCGAAGAATTCACCTCTCGATTGTTTATTTATCACGAATCATAAAGTTATCTGCGTCTCTATAAATATAAAATTACGTAAAATTACGTCAGCGGCAACCAGTTATAGATTTTAAAATGACATAAAATTACGTCAGCGGCAATCAGCTATAGATTTTAAAATGACGTAAAATTACGTCAGCGGCTGCGAAAGAGATGTGATACAATTCTGTTACTATTACCCGATGTATGAATTCTACTTATCCTCTAATTTTTCTTATATTAAGACAAATTCTTATTGCAGAAAGAAAACTCCTATGAATTGCATACCTGTATTCGTGATCATACATACTATTTTAATCCTATTATTATCCTAGTATTATCCTGCTTTCATCTGTTTTAATTCTTCATATTTAAGAAAACTTTGAAGAACTTTAATATTGACCAATGTTGACGACTGCACCAACTACGCTACTCCCATTAATGTCCAAGATTTATGATAATGGCAGAAATGAACCAATATTCTGATTACGTTGTTATACGATTTTTTATGCGCGCTGCGTGCTTACGAGTGAGGGTTATGGAGGTTCATGGAGGGTTCCGGTCGAGAACGAGCGAGCGATTACGCTGGAGCGTGTAATCGCCGCCGGTAGCGCGCTTTACGCCGATCGTAAGGAAGTTTGCATTGCCGCGCGGAACTTGGCGCTGATTAGCGAACTAACTTGGCCATCGATGCGGCGTGCGGCGTAGTAGCTGCAGCAAGCTGCAGCTTGACGCGAGCAAGGCGTTAAGTGAATTTTGCGAGGCGAGTTTTAATGACGCGGATGTCATCAATTGGCCCAGGGCTCGTATTCGCGTCGTTCCACTCGCTGTAACTCGAGAAAAACAAGAAGTCTTACTCGCGTACTCAACAATAAAATCATGAAACACCGACCGACTGCGGTCTATGTTGGAATGCGCGGCGCGCTAGCAATCGAGTTTACGAAAGAATTTTTGCGCGTTTTTATTTCTTTTTATTGTTAAATTTATAATGTTAAATTGAACCAAAGGATCATTTATAACTATATATATATAAATGGTGTGGAGAGATTATCTTTATATTACGCGCGTATTTTAGAAGCGCCTTCCGATTAAAAGTGACTAGCGAACAACGATTGTGCGTTTTTGTCTGGCTGTTTCGATTTGGAGGGAACGAAGGAGAATGCGCGATCGAGAAGCGTATGGCGCCAAGTCGAAAGGTGTATCTGCCCGTGCAAATTTGCAGTTTCAGTTATCAGAAATAAAGTACCGTCCTTGTTTGTACGCTTATGAGTTTATTTGTGTGTTTCCCCCAATCCTATAGATAACAAAATATATATAATTAAAATCGAGAACGACCAAATATATATATATATATATGGTCACACATAGCAGATCTTAGTGCTCATTAATATTTTAAGTATGTGTGATTTTTCTAGTTTTTTTAAACTACGCACCATTACTTTCGGACTTGAAACGCAGCTCTTGAAACCAGAAAAGTAATATCACAATGATAATGATGCTAACAAGCATCTGTAAGATCCCCCCTCCCCATCCTAACCCGAAAAACTGTAAAGAAATTTGTTGCGAAAAATATCACCTCAGCCAGGATGATATATAAAATATATATATATAATATATATATATATATAAAATATATATATATATATATATATAAAATGTATATACGCATTCCCGTTCATAAGCTCGGGAACGCTTGCGATTTTCTCACATCTTACGAAAAGTTAAGTATCTTTCGTGAAAAAAATCCTAGAAAAGTTTTCAAAAATGCGTGCCCGTTTTTTGAGATGTAAACATTAGTGCGCATTACTGCGATTCAGGTAGGCCAAGTTTTTAAAACAAATTCTTTGTTTTATTTTAACTTTAATTTTATTATTTGGCTAATTTTGCTAATTTTATTATTTGTCTCTCATATCAATTTAATCTTATATCTTTTTCTTATTTAAGTCTAAATGTAATTATTTTGATGCTAATAGATTTACTACATGTCTAGTTGCATTAATTTTGTATTTATTTTTCAACACTGTTAAGCAATAATGAGAAATTCCTTATTTTTTTATTCTATTTGTTGCATACGAGTTTAAATTTATATAATATATAATAATAAACTACTTGGCTAATTATAATGATCTCATATTTGTTTTTGAACAATTTATATTTAAACTGATTATTTAAAAACGTTTTTGGTTTTAGGAACAATATAATAACATCCAATACTTTTTATGTACTTGGCGTAAATTTTTTCTTTTTTTAAAAAGGTTTTTTTTAGGGATCTCACTGCTTTTTGTTAATTTTTAATATGTAACATTCGATATTTTTTAAACAAGAACTTCGATAAAAAAAGTAAAAAAGAAAAAAATACAAATGTTATGCATTCTGTTCACAATATTTTAACAAATTCTTCTTGTCTGTCAATGCATACAGATAAATTACATATAAATAAATCAACAAATATTAACCGCAATATAACAGAAATAAATACAATGAAAATAAGCAATCAATTTGAACAATCTTTAAAGAAAATGTCTAATGCAAATTTTGTTTCTAATGTTTCATCTTTAAGTGTGCATAACATACAAATAATTCTTAGAGGGGAGTGGTTAGAGGATATTCATATAGATTATTTTAGTTCATTATTGAAAATTTTTTCAGAATACGAATCATGTGAATCGTGGAAAATTTAATGTCTGGAATTAAATACGTCCCTAAAGATAAGAAACATATTCAGATATTACATATAGTTGTTGCGACATGGCAACTAATTTAGATGGACATTGGGTTTGCAGCTATTATGATACTAAAATGATTTATATTTACGATTCATTAAATTTAAAACAATTGCATGTGCATCATGAAATTTATCTTGAAAAATTATATCCTTTTTACCCGTTTGATAAACGGATAAAGTTTCCAACAGTTCAAAACCAATCTAATAATTACGATTGTGGTGTTTTCGCATTTGCATTTGCAGTGTCACTTTTTTATGGTCTTTAACCAGACACAATTATATATAATCAGAATTTAATGCGTCAACACTTAGCACAAATGTTCAAATTAGAATAGAACATTTCCCTAGAATTACAAGACCTGCTTCAAAACAAGTTACTTATGAAAATGCATTCAATCAAAATAACATGAAATATACCAATAATATCACAACTATTGAGGATTTAAATACAATCAAACGTGATATAAAAAGAAAAATAAATTTTACTGATATTATAAATAATATTATAAAAGTGAAAAAAAAAATATATATTTCTTCAGAAAGCGTTTTACTTCATGAGACAGATATAATATATCTAAAAATAAAAGTATCGCTAATAAAAAGTATTATAAATTACATAGAAATTATTTGCAAAAAAACGAATAAAAAATTGTAAAATTTATAAAAATAATTTACATTGCAAAAGGCAAAATAATAATTTACATCTAAAAAATAAAAGTATTATAAATTACATTGAAATAATCTTTTAGCAAACATAAAGCTTTATAAAACGCAAAAAATATGTAATGCTAATAATATATTAATAAATAATATAAAAATAAAATACACTAAAGAAAAATATATTAGAAACATATCAAAATTTCTCAGAACGTCGTCATTATCTAAAAATAGATTGGAAGCAGAACGTATAGTAAAATGGTTTTTATACTAGAAAACTTTATATTATACAAATAAAAAAAACATTGATTAAATGTAAACGGAAAGCTGAAGTATGTTTAACACGGGCAACAGAATGTTTTACATCAAACATTATAGATTATGAATGCGTTTGGTGGACAGTCTAAACATACTGCTTCTACAGAATTATATTTTGCAGAAACTACGTATCATAATTTTAACTCTTCTGAATCAATTATAATGAATTCTGAAGGTACTCATTCACTAATCGTTTATTTTATAAAATTTTATGAACTAGGCACACT
>NJRP01000041.1:991253-1002966 GCA_003063835.1 Aphaenogaster floridana | reverse complement strand
AGACCGAGCGTCGCGCGTTATGAGAATGCATCTATGAAGTGAGAAATAGAAACAACAATAGGCATGAGAGGCATAGATCTAATTTGGACGTTTGGATGCAGTTAAAGCTATTAAAAATATGGAATTGTTCAAGTGACTTTTTCGAACAAGATTATTTTTTTTCGAATAAAATATTGGTACGAGTGTTATGTACTTATCGCAAGTTTACGAAGAGTCATTTATATCGAACTTCGAAAACAAACAATCTTAGAATAGAATCGCTTTCAAGATATTTAAGAAGTTGCCAGTTTTCTCGGATTGTTATTAAAAAATTGCATTTTTATGTGTTATGTCAGTGCATGTATGAGCGAGCATTACATGTATAAAAGTGGCCGCGAAAACGTGCGTTTATTATCCTGTCGAAGCGTTGTTAGCAACTGCGCGCAACAAGACATCAGTTTATTGCTGCCGAGGGACGTCTACCCCTCTTGTCATGTTCGCATGTACGTACATAAGGGTAAGAGGGTTGCGGAATCATCTCCATAGTGAGACAGTGAGAAACACACACAGAGTATACATTCTGATAAATAAAATATCTCATAATAGAGTAGAAGGAAAACGAATTCTATCGTGACTTTTACTTTCGGGGCGAATTTAACAATGTATTGCTAGAATTTTGGAGTTGTCTTTGAGTCTTTATCTACGTTTTTCATTTATTTTTAACAACCACATAAAATCACGCAGAAATTTAAGAGAAACGAAATTATAATAGTATCAGGTCGAATGCTTTTCACGCTCTTAAAATAAATTAGATCCTATTTTTCAGGCAAATCAAGTTTATAATTTTAATATAATTTATTTCAATTTTAGATGTTTTTATTTGATTAAAAGTTATTCATGTAATAATATTGCGAGTACATATACATACTTTTTAAAACGCATTTAATTATAATTCTTACAATCTTGATAAAACAGAAGATTATCTTTTTATGAAAATTGTTATCCTTAATATGAAGTGAGAGAATCGACAACATGATAATGAGAGAAAAATAGAACGAGAAGAGTGTTAAAAATTGAATCATGTCTATGTGCACGTGAAAACTAGAGAGTAAAATATTATGACGATATTGCGTGCAGAACTGTATACCGCGATTTTCGCAGAAGCGTCGAAATAAAACTTGGGAAAAATACATCGACAGTGTTTGAAGTTCCGCTGTTTTAGATGTTCTTGACGTTTGCCAGGATCCGGATATCAATTGGTAACTATTTCAGAGAGAAAGAGAGAGAGAGAAACATGCTAAAGAAATGCGATTTCTTTTTTGTCGAGGATCAACTTTTCCTCGTGCAACGAACGGAAATGAGAAAACTGAGAGAGCTAAACAAAGCACGAGTATTGCAATGCAAATTATGCGGTTTTTGAGAGAATAAATACAGGATTTGCCATTTTTCCAAGTATTATTAATATCTACAGAACTGATTTTCCTAGAATTCACAACTTTTACCTTCTTTTAACTATAGATTATGGATGATTGCAATTTGATTACATGAGAATAAAATCAAAGCGGATAAAACTAGACGATGAATATTTCAATAAACTTGTAATATATCGCGATTAAATATTTTTACACTATCGCGATAAACTTTTAAATTACTACATTTTGTCATGCTTTGTAAAAAAAAGTATAAAAGGTAAGTAGCATTACGGTCCTGCAAGGAAAAAAAATAGTCATGATTAGAAATTTATATTTTTTATATTTTGATAAATGACAAGAAAATTGCATAATGTAACAATTAATCGTTTTATGCATGGTATGCACATTGATGTAAATAGTATAATTAACTATAATTTTATCTAATCAAGAAAATTAATGTTAATTAAACGACAATATACACATCGTATCGGAAAATAATTATTAACCAATACGACCGTCCGTTTTAATGTTGAAACGTCATTGATTTATAGTGTTGGGCATTATTTACTTATGCTGTTTTATAAATAAAGTCATATATTATTCTATAGAGGCGTACAAATTGTAATCCTAACGAAAGCGCGTTTGTTCAGTAGTCGTTGATGTAGATGCAGCGTGCAATTCTCGACAGCCGGCTTCGATTATAATGACAATCGAGATAATAAATCACGAGGGTTCGCCAGGGGTGTCGAGAGACGGGAGAGAGAGAGAAAGAGAGAGCGATGTAGGATGGCAGACGGAAGGGATGCAAGAGGGGTGAGAGAGTGTAGACGGCGGAAGGTGCAATATGCGGGTCTCGATCCGCGTTAACAAATGTCTCTATCCCGTGGCAACGTGTTTCTGTACACGGTAACCCCCGATGGGCCGTAAAAATCGTGGACCGAGAGGGGGAGGGGGGTAGGTCCTCCGGTGCGGCACATGACGTTAATTCGACGCCCCGCGTGTTACGTTTTCGCTCGTATAGACGAGCGTATAGCGCGGGGAAAGCCCGGGTCACGATTATCGCGTCGCCGCGTTGAGAAATGGGGAAATTATGCTCCCGGCTTTAAGAGGCACCGTCGCCGCTCGATCCCCGATTGGCCCGGCGGTTTATTAGAACGCTCGTAATTACGCGAGGCCGCGGGGTTAATAATAAGAAGCCGCGCGCGCGTGAGTATGCACGCGTCTCGCTTCGGCGAAGCGATTTTACGGCTTAGAGGCGTGCGCGCGAGTTGGGCGAAATGTTTTACGTCCAAACGCGAAGTTGGCCCTCGCGTTTGGAAGCTCGGCTGATGTCGCGTGTTCGAGAAGCGGGATTTGATGTGTTTAATTAATCTCGGCGGCGTGGAAGTACGTTACGGGGGAAACTTCGATTAGGCGCCTAAGTTCCTCTCCCATGGGAACCTCCTGCACACGTCGGTACACTTTTAGAAAATTTTGTTATTTTTATACTGGGAGAAATGTTTAACCAGGACGTGAACTAGTCTTCACTTTTGCAAAGTTGATATTTGCATTTGAAAGTTCAGTCGTTGCGTGTTTCCCCCCATTAGAAATGTTGTATTAATTCGTTACTGGGAGTTTTGAGAAAGTCCAACTTGGAAATTAGGTCGCTTTTGAGAATTTAGGTAATGCGCGTTTCGGATGCTTTGTTATTCCAACTCGAGGGACATCTGCCTCACCAGGGATATCTGTCTCTAATTAAATAAGAGCGAGAGAATCCATACTAAACATTGTATCGAACATCGGTGTCCGTCGGTCCGAACAAGCAGCGTCAGGTGTTAAAATCAAAGGGTAACAACGCGATAACGAATAAAAATGTCAATATCCTAAGATATCGATCACGTTGTCAGTGCTGCTGTCGTACGGGTGTCCGGCGAACGCCAGAACACTCGTGTTCACCATCTGCCTTCGTTCCTCGGGAATGCGCCTCCCGTTCCGAGGATTACGTATTAGCGCGCCCGGCGTCCTTACAAACGAGTTGAGCCACACGCCGCAACTTTGTAGCCACGACAGCGCAGGATGGGCATTCCGGTTCTCCGCTCCCACCTCCTCCGCCCGAGCCGCCGCCGCGAGTCGGCGAACCGGTTGCTCCTCTTATCGCCACAAATTCGATAAATCCCCTGGGAATCGGCCGGCGTCCTCGATCGCTACGCGTCCACGGGCTTATTTAACAGGAGAAAAAGGCGAAGGTCGAGTCTTGTAAGATCGCGAAAACGACACCGGGTTCACTCGGGCCCGCGCATCGACGTGAGAAGCAATTACCGCGGCGTCGTAATTCATCGATCCCATGCCACGTGTAATCGCGAGTGCAATCATGGAAATGAGCGGTCGGTTGATTGGAGCAATTAAAGAAGTTCCATCTCGCTTTCGGTCTCGTAGGCAATTCGAGTGGAAAGTATCACAAAGTCGTGAGAATTGAGTTGTTAACATCCGAACGTCTGCAAGTGAATAATTCGATTATTAACCGTCTTCCGCAACCGCGACCTAAGGTTTCCTCTGGCGTTCCCATAATTTCTCAAACGAAACGTTATTAGAAAAATTTGTGTTACCTTAAACATACGTACAAGTAGTAGAATTATTAATTGTTGGTGTAAAATGTATCTTGTTCAGAGACTGGTTTCACGCACACTAACGTCAATGAACTTTAACCTTGCAAGAACATCTCCTTATATAATCTTCTTTCTTATCCGCATTATAGCCAATGCTATCTAAAGGAAAACACGGAACCAATTAAACTATGGTTAGAGTTAATTAAGCAGCGTTGGGAAAATCGCGGCTAGATTTAGCTAAGGCTATTATGCTTCTGTTGGGCAATCGATGATAAATAATTTATGCGATCGCAGGAAGCTAGGATGGTCTTCCATTAATGCAAAATATCATATTGTCAAATCTAAAATATCACGGGATATTCTCTCTCTTCAAAGACACTTCGTAGAATAATCAGTTTTGCCTTTAACAAAACTTGATGAAATTTTCACGCCATGTAAAGAACATCAAATTAGTTTCTCCCTGTTTCTTTAAAAAATAGAATATTTTGATACGTTTGCCATTCGTTTATTATAAATCAACACATACATATCGATTATTCCATGGCTATTATTTTAATCACTTACTTTGTCGATAATTTTCTGCGGAAATCGCCTTTAATACGATCGTTTATCGTGCAATTCGGCATACCGTGTACTGCGAATTGGCGAAACGTCTAGGCGAGATTTCGACGGGACTTGCGCGAAAATTAGAGCGGATTAATTGAACGCAACTCCGTCGAAAGTTGCTGCTAATCGAGCGAGGCTAGCTTAACGGGCCGAACGGCGATGAAGGTAATCGTCCATTCTGCCGGCTAATGTAAGTGGCGATTTAGCGTGCTCGAAACCGATAGAATTAAAATACGCGTTGATTAAACATTGACCTAGCCAAACTGTCGTTTAAATATAATTCGCGTACCTACGGTATTTGTAAAACGCCAACTGCGTCCGACGTTTCGATTCAGTGCACATGAAAGCTTTAATTGTAACTCGATTGCAATCTAGATGACGAGTAATGCAATCCTTTATGAATTTTAAACAGTATATGAAACAAATACTTCGTAAAAAGAGTCTTCAACTTTCTACATCTAAAGGCTATAAAAGCTAATTTCTATTCCTTGTTCAAGATCTTAAAAACGTATTAGCCAATAATCTTCTTCAACATAATATTTATATTTCTATATTAAATATAAGTAAACGAACCTAGAATTATAATCGGTTAGGTGCTCATTTGCTCAATTGTTGAATACACGCGCAAATAGCTCGACGAACATTACTTTGAGGATTATCGCCGTGTAGCTTTTCCTGAACACCCTGTATAATGCAAATGCCATAGCGATACAGCGCAATGAGTCAGGATACAATCAGCGATCTGTTACAAAGTGGTACATCGGCGTTACCGGCATGACGATGCGACTCGGCACGAATCGCGCCGGCACGATTATCACTCGCGAGAGAGATAAAACGAGAGTAAAAGAGTAAAAGTAAAAGCGAAAGAGAGAGAGAGAGAGAGAGAGAGAGAAACAGATAAATCGACATGTATGTATAGAAGCGGCACGATCATCGAGGCTGATGGGATTTTTTGCGACGCGTCGCACCTCGCAATTTTCACAAGGGTTTGCTGTAGTCATTGTTTATCGCGCCGACCGCGCGCGGTTTGCTCTTACCATGGGACAGCCTCGGTAAATACCGAGTCTTTCATTAGCCCGGTCGATCGCCGGTTAATTAAACATTTAGTCCTCCGTTTCGTTCCGCGTTAATCGCGACGACACGAAGGCGAGTTCGGGCACCTCTGCATGAGACCATGCTTCCGACCGCGACGCATCGAAGTTGAATCTTCGCTCGTGATCCGTTCGCGATGCATCTCGTTATCAATATCGATAATAGTGGAATTGCAATAGAAGTTGTAATAGAATTGTAATAGAATTATAATTTCTAGATATATGATATAATATATCACGGAAAGAAAGGTAGCTGCCATAGCTAAAAACTGCGTGTGGTAACTAAATTGCAGTCGTAACAAATGGACAGCGAACATCTTAGCTGTGATACCTATTTCATTGCTATCGTGACTATAAATTTCTAAACTTCAGCAAATCGGTTTGCTGTAATTTAGAAATTTATAGTTACGACAGCAAACACAGTTAACAAACTATGATTAGATATAGTAGTGAAATTTTTTTTCCGTGGGAGGGAGAAAGAGAGAGAGAGAGAGAGAGAGAGAGAGAGAGAGAGAGAGAGAGAGAGAATATATATACAGGGTGTATCTGAAATGATGCACTATACTTTAGGAGCGTATTCTAGAGATCAAAATAAGACTTTTTTTCCTATAAACATGGGTCCGCAAATGAACCCCCCTCCGAGCTAAAGGCCCTAAAGGCCCCTAAAGTTTAGGGAAAAAATTGAAAATTGGCTGTATTTTAGAAAAAAAGGCAGAAGGTTGAAATTTGGTATTGCCCAGTAAATTATGAAGTAAAGTAAGCCACTAAAATGAAAAAATAAAAACGTATATCATGAAAATATTAATTTGCCAAGCTGGCAGTTTCGAATTTTAGCTCGGAGGGGGGTTCATTTGCGGATCCATGTTTATAGGGAAAAAAGTCTTATTTTGACCTCTAGAATACGCTCCTAAAGTATAGTGCATCATTTCAGATACACCCTGTATATACAGGGTGTCCCATGACTCGAGGTCCATACATTAAGGACGTGTTATTAAAGTCATTTAGAGTTGAAATTGTTCAATAAACATATGTCCGTAAATGTTTCCTAAACGAACTACAACCATTGAAAGTTAATGTGAATATTTGAAAAAGAAAAGAAAAAAGATATTTAATTTAACTTGTTTATTTACAAATGTATAATTACAAATTTTGTTCAAAATTATTTTCTGCAAATTCAATACCAAGTCTTGCCCTGCGTAAAAGTGATCCAAGCTCGCTCCACCATGCCAGGAGAGAATTTCTTATTAATTTTAATAAGACAATTATTAATAGACATATTAATAGACAATAAGTGTCAAGACTTAATAAAACAATACCAGACTGACAGAAAGTGTTTCAAATATTCACATCAACTTTCAATGGTTTTAGTTCTGTTAGGAAGCATTTACAGACATATGTTTATTAAACAATTTCAACTCTAAATGACTTCAATAACACGCCCTTAATGTATGGACCTCGAGTCATGGGACACCCTGTATAATATAATTATAATTTCTAGAATTATAATAACGTTGTTGTTTACTCATTCTGCGGCATTCAGAATCTTTTAAGTTCATGGAATAAGATCTTCGTGCATCTTCCAAGCTTCGTTCGTCGAAGCTTCCTTGATTTTCCTTTCTGAATCGGATGTGCGCCGCAGTAAGAGGTTTTGCATGGTAAAAACATTCGACTGCATTCTCATAAACGTTAGATTGTTCGGCGTGCCTGCGATGTCGTCGCAAGGCTTTATCGCCAGTCGCAGTTGGAGAACGCGACTGCGATGCAATTCCGGTGATGCGGCGTGCTAGCGCGCGCGCGTTGTGCGCCGGCGATCCGCAGATAGCGATCTGGGAATCTCGAGTGTCTACGGCTAGCCGTCTCCGGGTACGGTATATGGTCCGTACGCGAAATGAGCAGCCGCGGTCGGTGCGGTTCGCCGGGTGTCTAAGGTTCGTCGTGTCCGACGACGATTCCCTCGCTCGCGTTACACGTCGTTTCAAAAGATATCGCCTCGCGATCCGAGAGAGCGGCATGGTATCAGAGGAACCTCACATCGATTGTTACATAGGCGCGTTCAGTCCACATTAATGTTTAGAATCATTTAGAACCATATTAATTATGAACCAATAATTAACTATTTTAACAATAGTACGGTATAATAGGACGGTATAATAATATCTAATGCTATCGCGACGTGATATTTTGCGAAGTAAATGGGAGAATAATTGTGAGACAGTAACGCGAGAGTAATTGAAATAACGCATGTATGTAATAGAATATTATATTATGATAATTTTAGATATATGTCAAAAGCAACTAATGGTTACGTTTAGATTTATTGAATATTAGAAACAAGATGAAATCACGTTGTCGTTTATATATAATATCAATTTCATCAAATTTAATTACCTGAATATTATCTAAATTCAGAGAAAACTTGCCTCAAGTTTAAAATTATACGTCTATGGTATTCGCAATTGTCTAATAAAATAAATTTATATAAATAGATAGACAGTAAAATGTTTATCGTTAAAAGTTTTACTTTTCTTTCTCTATTGTAAGTAAAGTTTTCACTTACGTAGCTTTCCATAAATATAAAACGCGTACAATTGATCCAAGATATATTCTCATGCATACGCCTTGTTTAATATACCTGCTTAGTTACGTTCCTTGTGCAATATTCGTGTACACAGCGGCATGTCTACTCTACAATTAACATCACCACCGATTCTAATATTAATGTTAATATAATTTCAGTAGAAGCCTACTTTGTCGCAAAGTCATCTTAATCGAAGCAAACTTTCTTATCCGGCGACAACGAGTTACGCTGAGTCCGCCTGTAATCGTGGCCCGATTAACAAGCAATTCGCCGTCGTAGAGCATGCATATCTAGATGAACATACCAAGGTTTGAGGTCCATTCAACGCAGCCCGAGATCGTTGCACATGCGCTCACGCATACCCACGCTTGCGGTATTACGCGATTAAATCTCGCGGTAATTCCCTCCTGCCACGACGAATAATCTTTGTATAGACGTGTACGATGGGATCTCAAATAGTTCCCTTTTTCTCCTCTGATGTTTTTCGTTGCTATCGATCATTATACAGGACGCATCAAGATATGCTACACATTTTCCATTGTATATTGCTATTATTACAAATCAAATTCAGACGACGATATATCTCGATAAAACAATTCGGGTAGCCAACGATGGTTTCCGATAGGCGGGCTCTCGTTTAATGGAAGCGGCCGGAGCGGTGGTCCAGTCGCTAGGCATGGACCAGCCCGTCGCAGCCTCTCGTAAGTAAGACACACACGCGTGCACCTCTGGAGACACAATAAGGTAATTGAATTCGGTATCGATGATCGATAGCTTCAGACGACACAAGCCCCCACCCTGAGTCTCTCGGTAACGTTGTCAGAAGGAATTGAAGCAGCCGACGCGTCGCCCACGCAACGCTCCGAGATGAGATTTATTTCAGAAAGCGCCCTACTCGCGTAAAAAGGAATGACGGGAACGCCGTCGAGGGAAAGTCAAACTTTCGACGCTTCGTCCTGCGAATTTCTCCCAATAACACGAGTTGCCGAAAGAATTGTGTAGACGAGAGACAGGAGACAGAATTATTGTCTTCATCTACTCAAGTTACTTCTGGCAATAATCGTTCAACTATTGGCGATCTGATATTATCAATATGCGATGCGATTTATTGTGATACCCAGTTCCCTGTCTGAATAATCCTCCTCGATAATGCTTGAACGTATGGAAATCGCTTTGAAAATAAAACTTTTAAATTAATTTTCTCAGTTGCAGAAAACTTTGCAACTGATATCTATATATATATATATAAAACATTAAATCTACATTAAACAAATAAAGATCTGCTGAACTGAGATAAAAGATTAAATCTATATTAAACAAATAAAGATCTGCATAAAGAAAGATTTAAAGCTTAGGAAACTCAATAGGTACAAAGAACTAACAATGTTTAATAATCAAAGTATTTTAGAATCTCTGAAGGTTTTTTTAAGTGCTTCCTATTCTTTTTAAAAATGTAAAAGAAATACAGTTTACACTATATATGAAACTATATTTTTGAAAAAAACCTAACTTTGATCTTCTCGTTATCTTTGTTACGTACTAATTGATTTACAGTTGAGTCTCGTTTTCTGAAAATCTGATTAACTCCTTGCAGCTAAAACTCTTTTTGATGTCATCACGATGCGAAAGGGCGCGCATGGAAAAATTCGTAACAATGTATAGTAGACATGCATTTCGTTCGCGCGTTTCGGAATTGCTTGATGTAAAAAGGGCGAGCGTGGCTGGCATTAGTAACCCCTTCATCCACGGTCGACGGCGGCGTCTCGGCGCCGAGAGAGCACAGCTGTCGATCTTAATACACGTCTTTGATCATCGGCACGATGCGACTCTTCGATCTTTCGGCGGTCGCATAAATCGCCGCCGCGCGGAAAATCGAGCGTCTCGCAGGCCGTCAAACGTAATTCGAGCCGACTATCGCGTCTACGGTGATAAATACCGTATGATAAATTTTCATTCCGCGTGATTCACACGTACGTACGCGTACACGCGGGTTTGCATGGCCCGCTGCAACAGTTCATCAACGCACGGTGAATACGACGTATTTAAGGTCGCTCCCGCCCTTCATCTCCCTCATCCTTTCCATCCTCCTCATCTTCTCCCACTCCCCCACGTCTCTTCGTTCGAATAGATGCACCGCGTGCATGCGAGGTTCCCTCTCGGCCTCTTTCGCACCTTAAAAGTCGCATCACGCCGAGAAAATGGGATCGCCGGGTAAATAAACTGCCCAAGTTCTTGACGGATTCACTCTGAAACGAATAATATGTCCAATTTTTCATATATGTATTTTTAGATTGGAATTTGCAACAAAATCGGAGGACAGTTCATGTTTCTCCTATGAACCGTTGTGAATTAAAAACATGCATTTTTTTCGATCTATATTCAAAGTGTATTGTATATAACTTTTTGCAAAAGTTTTTTTACACCGATCTCATATGACGAATCTTATTACATTTTGCTGCGACTGTTTTTACGCGCAATGATAACGCGAAAAAGTAACTCGCAGTAAAAAGGTATGGCGAACGTCAAAATATAATGGGATTCGCAATCTCGCGATTTAATTATACCGCGCGGTCGTAGGAAACAAGAAAATATTTTTACTTCTTCTCGTATTTCAATCGAGGTTTCAAAGCGCTCGCTAGTGGTAAAAGCGGATGATGACGCGGCCAATGATTACACGCGAAAAATAATAATCACGTGCTGTGTTCTGATTCGCGCCATTACTTGCCACGTAAATGCATCTGTGCGTGAAAGCTTTTCTCGCGTCTCTCGTAATTTCGAGCTGTTCGCGTTAAATTTATCCGTTCTACGCATGATACGTTCCGTATATAAACTGTGATTCTTTACAATGCGAATGCACATGTATTATGCCTTGCTATTCATGGGAATTCATTATTGTATTGTGAAGTTAGCGAGAATTTAATATAATTCTTTTTAGCCTTAACAAATGCAATAGTTGTTTGCACCTCGCAACAAACGGCTTTATTCCACAAAGTTAGCAATTAACGTCATACGGAAAATGTAAATAACATTAGTCGAGAGGGATATACATATCAAAGTGATTTGATTTATGGCATGAACCTTTATTTCATATTTTATAAAGAAATTGTTAACATATATGGATTTATATTGTAATAAAATTGTTAAAATGTGGATTTATATTGTGTCTTATCAGACGATGCGTGATTAATAATATAATTACGCCAACATCGCCTTTCGTATAATCACGATTTTGACTGGGCTAAACCTGAGATTTTGCATAAGGAAAGACACACACGAAAACGCGAGATAGCTAAAATGTTCTTTATCAAAAAATATAATAATACAATTAACCTACAGAGAGACACAGATAATTTAACTAAAAAAGCTTACGATTTAATAATAAAAAGTGTGCAAGTAGAAACTTGCACATTGCTTCCTCATTTTAGTTGGTTTACAAAGCTTTCTCTATGAGGAAGTTTTTTT